>JAMYXO010008732.1:0-10518 GCA_033310375.1 Conus canariensis
GGAAAATGCAGTGAAATGCAAAGAAGAATTAAAACCCTTTTCTTTGTGAGTAAAGGGAGCGTTTTATAGAAAACTCAATTCAATTGTGGTAGTGCTCCTTTGGGTGAATGGAGTGATTGCGTGTTGTGTACGAAGTAAGCATACTGTGTTTGTGAATGCAAGTGTGTATGTTCACAAACATGGGTGTGTGACAGTGGTGACCCCGTCTTTGAATTTAGGTTAGAGTTTAATAGGATTTAGTTTTTTGAGTGAGTACTGCTGCTAAAATATTGTTTTGAACCCCTTTGTAAAAAAAAAAAGAAAAATAGAAGTAAAATTACTCTGCCAAATTACAATTATAAAGATACTATTTTGTTCCCCTCTGTATTGCTGTATAATTGTTATATTTATTCATTTTCATTGGCATTTTCAATTTTGTTTTTCTTATCTATATTTATGGTGTGAGTCAATTGTTTATGTAATGTATACTTGTTCTTAGTATTCCCGTCTCCAGTTCTACGGGTGGTAGTTTCAATTAGTGGGCTACCTAAGGGTTCTTTTGCTTGGTCTTACTTTTCCTACTTTTTTCAAATTTTCGCCTCTCTTGGTTTCTGTCTCTATTCTAATTAAAATTCTCTTGATATTCTTTACGATAAGCTCCTCTCTAGTTTCAAGTTTAGGCGGGTTTTTTTGCTATTTTAAATAGGGTTTCTGATTAGTGTGTGTAAATGCTCCCTTTATTTTAAATGTTGTAAGGTTTAGTTGAAAATCTTTCTTGTAAAATTGTTTGTGTTTTTTCTGGCACATTCTTTTGGATTCCTTTTTGAAAACAGTGCTCTGCTTTAGTTTAAAACAATAATTTAAAAAAAAAAAATTCTTAGCTTTTCTTGGTATTTCGGAAATCTTTCTCACAATTCAGTCTTTCAGAGCCATTTCTAAATTTACTTCTCACATTTTTTGGCCAACTAAATTAACTTAAATAAAACATTTTTTCAGTGAGGGTGCATTTCCATACTCAAATCAAATTTTACTGGAAAAAAAATATTCTTTTCTGTCCTGACATTGTTTTTTTTTGGTTCTTTACAAATTTGAATGTTTTGAGCTCTGTATTCTAGTAATCAGTGCCAAGTAAGTTTAAATTGTTGTTCTATTTTAAATAGTGTTTTTATTTCACATCTTAATTTCTCTACCCCATTTGCACGCTGTGGGATTTCTTTAAGCGTTATCTACACTCTCATACAACATGACTGATACGGTAGATGATCAACAAATAGAGGAATTCCAATCCTTATTTGTGAAGGAGGATGAGGAAACGGTTCGTTTCAACCGATTTTTGTCCCAGGGACAGAAATTACAGTTGTCTGGTAATGCTTTAATGGCCTACATTGATCAGTGTGAAGAGCGTGCGCTCAGAGCGAAAGAAAGAGAGGAGAAGAAAGAGACAGAGAAAGAAGATAAGATTAGGCAAGCAGAAGCACAGTTAGAAAAAGAAGAGAAGGATAGACAAGCACAGTTAGAGAAAGAAGAGAAGGATAGACAAGCACAGTTAGAGAAAGAAGAGAAGGATAGACAGAGAGAGGAAAAAATCAGGGTGCATGAACTTGAAATGAAAAGAACAGAAAGTCTTAATTTACTTGAAATGAGAAGATTGGAACTTGAACAAAAACGAGTGGAACTTCAGTTAAAGCAACAGGCTGTTCAACAATCTGCAATTGTAAATGTTTCTCAAACTGATGCTGTTCCTGTTCAGGGTGCAGGTAAGACTTCCTACATTCCCAAATTACCCCCTTTTGATGAGAATCGTGATGACATAGACTCTTTTCTTTTTAGGTTTGAAAACCATGCTTCATCATGTGGTTGGAGCAAGGACAAATGGACATTGTATGCTGCTTCCCTATTCAAGGGCACCGCATTATCTCTGTATCATAGTTTGGCAGTTCGTGATTCTCTCACATGGGAAGAACTGAAAGCTGAACTTTTGAAGAAGTTTCAATATACAGATGAAGGCTTTAGAGAAAAATTTCGTTCAGTTCGTCCAGTAAAAGGTGAATCATTTGCAGCTTTCCTTATTAGGACAAGTCATTTATTTGATCGTTGGGTTGAATTGTCCCAAACACAGAAAGAATATGCTGATTTGCGTGACTTGTTGTTACGTGAGCAGATTTTACAAAGCGTATCCAAAGACCTAGCTATTTTTCTAAAAGAGAGATCTTGTAAAACTGCAGAGGATATGTGTAAGCTGGCAGATCAGTATCGGACTGCTCATCCGGAAAAGCATTTTTCCAGGAAATCTGACCGTGATGTGTTTGAGGCAAATGTTGCTTCAACAGGCCAGTTTGGTCCGGGTCGTTCTCAACCAAACAGGAGATATGGTCATAGAGGAGGCCAGAGTTTTTCTCAAAGACAGAATACAAACAGGAATAATGTACATTCCTATAATAACTGGCAAGAGAATAATTCTGGACAAACTTTTTCACAGGGTAATCCAAATGCAAGTCATTACCCAAGAGGATATACCAATTCTCGACGGACTGGTCAGTTTAGAGCTATTCGTGGCCATGGACAATTTTCAAACCGTGGTGGTATTGATCATAGTACAGTACCAAATACAGTATCTGGTGCGGACAATGGTTGTTGGCACTGTTCCTGTATATTTCACAAGAAGAAAGACTGTCCTTTTCTAGCACAGGGTAATGTGTGCTTAGCAACAGATCCCAAGCAAACTACTAAAGATACTCAGCATGTTTTAGTGTCTGACACTGATGTTACAGGTCTACACATTGAATCGTGTACTGTCAATGGGTTTGGTGCTACACTGTTGAGGGATACTGGGTGTACTACTGCTGGTGTACGCAAAGATTTAGTCAGAAAAGAACAATACACCGGGACACATCAGCAATGTCGTACATTTGGTGGCAAAATTGAATCATTTCCTTTGGCATGTGTTTATGTTTGTACTCCCTATTTTACAGGTGAAATAACAGCATGTGTCATTGATGATCCTGTGACAGACCTCATTCTTGGAAATCTCAAGGGTGTTTCCACGTCTTGTGGAGGACAATGTGGTTCTTTTGTGCCTTCTATGGTGAGCACTCGTTCACAAGAGAAAAAAGAAAGGCAAGGTCAAAAACCCCTGGTTGTTCCCTATGTGTCAAAATTGGATGTGACTCCTGAACATTTGAGTGATTTACAAAAGACAGATACAACATTGACTCATTTGTTTCAGAAAGTTGTTCCTGAGGTACCTGACAAAGTGACTGATATCATGTACATAAAAAAGAATAATCTTTTATACCGTCTTTTTCCTAAAGATGAACAGGTGGTGGAGCAGATTGTCGTTCCTATGTCTTTACGTGATACTGTTTTGCATACTGCACATGATTCCATGTTTTCGGGTCATTGTGGAGTCAAACGTACTCTTCAACGTGTGTTGTCTTCATTTTTTTGGCCTGGTGTTAGTGTGCAAGTTTCAAAATATTGTCAATCATGTGATGTCTGTCAGAAAACAATTCCCAAAGGTCGTATACCATTTGCACCTTTGCAAAGAATGCCAGTCATTACTGAACCATTCAGTCGTGTTTGTATTGATTTGGTTGGTCCATTTCATGTTTCCAATTCTGGTTTTCGTTATGTGCTCACTGTCATGGATGTTGCTACCAGGTATCCTGAAGCTGTACCTTTGAAAAAGATTGATACCATTTCTGTGGCAGAAGCATTATTTTCTATTTTTTACAGAATGGGACTTCCTGATGAAATATTATCTGACTTGGGTACTCAGTTTGTGTCAGATCTCATGAAAGAAATATTTCGTTTACTTTCAATTTCTGCATGTACTACATCTCCATACCATCCACAATCGAATGGCCTCGTGGAAAGATTTAATGGTACTTTCAAGATGATGTTGAAGAAAGTTTCTAAGGAAAGACCATCAGACTGGGATCGATACATTCCAGCCATACTTTTTGCCTACAGGGAATTGCCAAATGAAAGCACAGGTTTCTCTCCTTTTGAGTTGCTTTTTGGTCGTTCACCAAAAGGACCTATTAGCATCCTGTCAAAGTCATGGTCTGGGGACAATGTGTCTCAAGAAGAAAAAAATGTTTTTGATTATGTTTTTACTTTACAAAATCGTATAGCAGATGCATGTCGTATTGCCCAAGAAAATGCTTATAACAGTGCAACTACGCATAAAAAGTATGCTGATCGTGGGGCAAAGATGCGTGTGTTTTCTGTGGGTGACAATGTGTTGGTGCTTTTAACAGATGACAAGAGCAAGATGCATGTGATGTGGAAAGGACCATTCGTCGTCATTGAAAAATGTTCTCCTGTTAATTACAGAATTGATATGAATGGTGTGAAGAAAATTTTCCATGTTAACATGTTGAAAAAGTACTTTCACAGGTCTGATGTTATGATCAACAAGGTTGCTGTCCCTGATAAGATTTCAGCATTGGCATGTGACATTTCATGTCTGTTACCAATGGATTGTGTGACAGAACATTTGCAACGTCTTGACAAACCTGTGTTTCACAAGGTGCCTGTAATTCATGAAACTGCTGTTGGTGTAGTTCAGGACACTGGTGATGATGTTATTCAACTGCCTACATTATCCTTAAAAGGTGAAACATACGAGGATGTCAAGATCAACGAGGACTTGAAACCATCTCAGGTGACTCAACTAAAGTGTTTACTACAGGATTATACAGATGTACTTACAGACAAACCAGGATCTGCAGTTGGTGTTGAACCTCATAGAATACAGTTGACAACAGATGTTCCTGTACGAATGAAGTCGTATCCTTTACCTTTTGCAAAAAAGCAAATTATTGAAAGAGAGGTACAGGTCATGTTGGATCTTGGGGTCATTGAAAAGTCAAGTTCTCCATATGTGGCTCCTGTGGTGCTGGTTTCAAAACCAGATGGTTCAGTCAGATTTTGTATTGATTACAGGGCTTTGAATAAATTGACTGTTTTTGATTCTGAACCAATTCCTGATGTGGAAGATTTGTTTTGTCAACTGAGTCAAGCCAAGTATTTTGTGAAAATTGATCTCACCAAAGGTTATTGGCAGATACCGATGTGTGTTGATGATAAAGAAAAAACAGCTTTTCAAACACCATTTGGACTTTTTCATTTTTTGCGAATGCCTTTTGGTTTGCAGAATGCACCGGCAACTTTCGCGAGAATGATGAGACAACTCAGGTTACATGAAATGTCTGCTGTAATTTTTTTTGATGATATTTTGCTGGCTTCACAAACATGGAGTAATCTGCTGAGATGTTTGAAAAGTGTTTTTGAAAGACTCCGTTCTTTTGGTTTGACAGCAAGGCCATCGAAAATCATGGCGGGTTTTCAAAAACTGGAGTTTTGGGGGCATACAATTGCTGTGGGTTCGATGCAGCCAGAAAAGAAGAAAATGGAAAAGATTTTGGCAATCAAAACCCCATGTTCAAAGAAACAGGTTCGTTCACTTCTTGGACTCTTATCTTATTACAGGCGTTATGTCCCTCACTTTGCAACTCTTACAGCTCCATTAACTGAGTTGACAAAGGGTTCCAAGCATTCATCTATTGATTGGACTGTAGATTGTCAGAATGCTTTGGAAGCAGTTCAAAAGGTTTTGAATTCTTCTCCTGTTTTACTTCTGCCCAACTTGGAGAAAGATTTTGTCCTCCGGACTGATGCAAGTTCAACAGGAATGGGTGCTGTTCTTTTGCAAGAACATCAAGATTTATTGCATCCAGTACAGTTTGCAAGTAAGAAGTTCACTGATGCACAGTCGAAGTATTCTACTATTGAACGGGAATGCTTAGCGATTGTGTGGGCACTTGCAAAATTTGAGCGTTTCTTGACAGGCAGGTTTTTTGTCCTGCAGACGGATCACAGACCTCTGACGTTTTTGAAGACATCAAGAACAAAGAATAACCGTCTATTACGGTGGTCTTTGGCGATCCAGCAATACAGTTTCAGGGTTGATCCAATTTCAGGGTCCAGCAATGTGACTGCTGACATTTTGTCTCGACAGTAATAAGCAGTGTGTGTTTTCAAGTTTGCTGTTGAAAGTTGAATTTATATGTTTGTATTTGAGTAATGGAATGTTGTTGTGTGCAATATTGATTACTTGCGGTAGTGATAGTTGATGCATTGATGTAGGCTTTGGATAATTTTTTTGGGAAACAATGTTTTTATAAATATACATTTTTCTGTTCGCATGTACTCATGTCATTTTGGGAAAGTATTTTTTCAGAATACTGTCAATGGTATATTTTTTTTGTGAACTCCTATACTCTTCTTTGAAAAAATTTGATGAATCAATTTTTTTTATCGGAGGTTGGGGGGTGTCATGTGAATGAGGAAAAAGTGATGTGAATGGAAAAGTTTCATATCAATTAAGAGATTTTGTAATTTTTGCAATTGTGGAATGGAACCTACGGGTTTGATGCTTTTTTGTATTCATGGAGTGCAACCGCCAGTGATGCGGAAGAGTAGGACGCTGAGTGGATTGTGAAGTGTGTTCACCCAATGTGAGGAAGGGTGGAAGATTATTGTTACTTCAGAGGAGCTCTGGACACAGACATAGGAGGATGTCTGATTGTAACCCTCTTTGGGTTTAACATAGTTAGGACTAGGATTGTCCTATGCAACCCTGGGTTGGGTGTGCTATATGATTGGACTGGTTTGTCCGATGCAACCCTGGTTTGGGTGTGCTTAACCCTTGGTGGGTGTAATATGTCTGGCGTGGCAAGTTCACTCGAGTATAGAGTGTTGATGTAGACTGGAAGTCTACTAGGGTAGGCTTGTCGCTTATTCCCTAGTAGGGTTTCGTTACAGAATCCCTCAGCGTCCAGTGGTGGTCCAGTGGTGGTCCAGTGGTGGTCCAGGCTTGAGCTGTACGAGCCTAGTGAGAGTCCAGGCTGTGGTGGTTCAGAGGTGGTACAGTCAAGTGAAAGAAAGCTCCTCGACAAGTCAAGACGACTTGTCTTTATTGATACTATTTAATATAAGAACTGATAGTGTAACATGTGTGTGAGTGTGTTGGATTTTTGGTAAAACTTTGAATATTGTATTATTGTTTCTATGTGGGGAATTATCTTGTGAAGAGAAGTAATTGTTGGAAAATGCAGTGAAATGCAAAGAAGAATTAAAACCCTTTTCTTTGTGAGTAAAGGGAGCGTTTTATAGAAAACTCAATTCAATTGTGGTAGTGCTCCTTTGGGTGAATGGAGTGATTGCATGTTGTGTACGAAGTAAGCATACTGTGTTTGTGAATGCAAGTGTGTATGTTCACAAACATGGGTGTGTGACAACCCTCCTATAATTCCATCCCTTGACATTCCTGTTCAAATCCCCTATCATTCCATCCCTTGACAATCCTGTTCAACCCTCCTATCATTCCATCCCTTGACATTCCTGTTCAACCCTCCTATCATTCCATCCCTGGAAATTCCTGTTCAACCCTCCTATCATTCCATCCCTTGACATTCCTGTTCAACCCCCCTATCATTCCATCCCTGGAAATTCCTGTTCAACCCTCGTATCATTCCATCCCTTGGCATTCCTGTTCAACCCTCCTATCATTCCATCCCTGGACATTCCTGTTCAACCCTCCTATCATTCCATCCCTGGACATTCCTGTTCAACCCTCCTATCATTCCATCCCTTGACAATCCTGTTCAACCCTCCTGTCATTCCATCCCTGAAAATTCCTGTTCAACCCTCCTATCATTCCATCCCTGGAAATTCCTGTTCAACCCTCGTATCATTCCATCCCTTGGCATTCCTGTTCAACCCTCCTATCATTCCATCCCTTGGCATTCCTGTTCAACCCTCCTATCATTCCATCCCTTGACAATCCTGTTCAACCCTCCTATCATTCCATCCCTGGACATTCCTGTTCAACCCTCTTATCTTTCCATCCCTGGAAATTCCTGTTCAACCCTCCTATCATTCCATCCCTGAAATCTCCTGTTCAATCCCTCCTATCATTCCATCCCTTGACATTCCTGTTCAACCCCCCCTATCATTCCATCCCTGGAAATTCCTGTTCAACCCTCGTATCATTCCATCCCTGGCATTCCTGTTCAACCCTCCTATCATTCCATCCCTGGACATTCCTGTTCAACCCTCCTATCATTCCATCCTTACATTCCTGTTCAACCCCCTATCATTCCATCCCTTGACAATCCTGTTCAACCCTCCTATCATTCCATCCCTGAAAATTCCTGTTCAACCCCCTATCATTCCATCCCTGGAAATTCCTGTTCAACCCTCCTGATCATTCCATCCCTTGACATTCCTGTTCAAATCCCCCCTATCATTCCATCCCTTGAAATTCCTGTTCAAATCCCCCTATCATTCCATCCCTTGACATTCCTGTTCAACCTTCCTATCATTCCATCCCTTGACATTCCTGTTCAACCCTCCTATCATTCCTTCCCTGGAAATTCCTGTTCAATCCCCTATCATTCCATCCCTTGGACATTCCTGTTCAACCCTCTATCATTCCATCCCTGGAAATTCCTGTTCAACCCTCCCATATCATTCCATCCTTTGACATTCCTGTTCAACCCCCTATATTCCATCCCTTGACATTCCTGTTACAACCCTCCTATCATTCCATCCCTTGACATTCCTGTTCAACCCTCCTATTATTCCATCCCTTGACATTCCTGTTCAACCCCCTATCATTCCATCCCTTGACATTCCTGTTCAACCCTCCTATTATTCCATCCCTTGACATTCCTGTTCAACACTCCATCATTCCATCCCTTGACATTCTGTTTCAATCCCCCTATCATTCCATCCCTTGACATTCCTGTTCAACCCTCCTATCATTCCATCCCTGGACATTCCTGTTCAACCCTCCTATCATTCCATCCCTGGAAATTCCTGTTCAATCCCCTATCATTCCATCCCTGGGAATTCCTGTTCAACCCTCTATCATTCCATCCCTTGGACATTCCTGTTCAACCCTCCTATCATTCCATCCCTTGGCATTCCTGTTCAACCCTCCTATCATTCCATCCCTTGACAATCCTGTTCAACCCTCCTATCATTCCATCCCTGGACATTCCTGTTCAACCCTCTTATCTTTCCATCCCTGGAAATTCCTGTTCAACCCTCCTATCATTCCATCCCTTGACATTCCTGTTCAAGCCTCCTGTCATTCATCCCTTGACATTCCTGTTCAAACCCCCTATCATTCCGTCCCTTGACATTCCTGTTTAACCCTCCTATCATTCCATCCCTGGAAATTCCTGTTCAACCCTCCTATCATTCCATCCCTTGACAATCCTGTTCAACCCTCCTATCATTCCATCCCTGACATTCCTGTTCAACCCTCTTATCTTTCCATCCCTGGAAATTCCTGTTCAACCCTCCTATATTCCATCCCTTGACATTCCTGTTCAACCCTCCTGTCATTCCATCCCTTGACATTCCTGTTCAAACCCCCCTATCATTCCGTCCCTTGACATTCCTGTTTAACCCCTCTATCATTCCATCCCTGGAAATTCCTGTTCAACCCTCCTATCATTCCATCCCTGGACATTCCTGTTCAACCCTCCTATCATTCCATCCCTTGACATTCCTGTTCAAATCCCCTATCATTCCATCCCTTGACATTCCTGTTCAACCCCCTATCATTCCATCCCTGGAAATTCCTGTTCAACCCTCTATCATTCCATCCCTTGGAATTCCTGTTCAAACCCCTCTATCATTCCATCCCTGGACATTCCTGTTCAACCCTCCTATCATTCCATCCCTGGAAATTCCTGTTCAACCCTCCTATCATTCCATCCCTTGACATTCCTGTTCAACCCTCCTATCATTCCATCCCTTGACATTCCTGTTCAACCCCCTATCATTCCATCCCTGGAAATTCCTGTTCAACCCTCCTATCATTCCATCCTTGGAAATTCCTGTTCAACCTCCTATCATTCCACTTCTGAAAATTCTGTTCAACCCCCTATCATTCGTCCCTTGGACATTCCTGTTCAACCCCCTATCATTCCATCCCTTGACATTCCTGTTCAACCCTCCTATCATTCCATCCCTTGACATTCCTGTTCAACCCTCCTATTATTCCATTCCTTGACATTCCTGTTCAACCCTCCTATCATTCCATACCTTGACATTCCTGTTCAACCCTCCTATCATTCCATCCCTGGAAATTCCTGTTCAACCCTCCTATCATTCCATCCCTGGAAATTCCTGTTCAACTCTCCTATCATTCCATCCCTTGACATTCCTGTTATCCCATTATTCATCCCTGCATTCTGTTCAACCCTCCTATCATTCCATCCCTGGAAATTCCTGTTCAACCCTCCTATCATCCATCCCTGGAAATTCCTGTTCAACCTCCTATCATTCCATCCCTTGACATTCCTGTTTACCCCATTATTCCATCCCTTGACATTCCTGTTCAACCTCCTATCATTCCATCCCTTGACATTCCTGTTCAACCCTCCTATCATTCCATCCCTGGAAATTCCTGTTCAACCCTCCTATCATTCCATCCCTTGACATTCCTGTTCAACC
>JAMYXO010008733.1:0-10518 GCA_033310375.1 Conus canariensis
ACTGCCCCTACCAATGCCGGGTCTGCGTATACAGGCACACGTGTCCATCCGGGATCTCCTACTCTCTTTGCAAAGTTTCCGATCAGGACTTCCTGCACAGGGCTATTCATGACCAAAACCTCCAACTTCCCCGCGATGAATGGCGACTTCAACTCTACTACCGCCACAGGTAACACAGACCTACATCTGGATTCAGCCAACACTACTGGGACTGTCTCTCCTGTGTACGCATCTGCTGGTACTAACCACTTGGCCACTACGGTGTGTCCGGCACCAGTGTCCCGTAATCCATTGGCCGGAGACCCGTTAACTTCTACAATGCATGCAGGCTCGTACCGCTGCTCAGCGCATGGGCGACACAACGTAGGGACTACACGAGCTTGGGGCTGGTCACAGCAATGAACAGCGCCAACAGAATGGGGCTCAGGGCATTTCCTAGCGATGTGGCCTGGCTTCTTGCAGTTGAAACAAACTATGGTCGATCTAGGCCCTTCTGATCTCCTGTTCAGCTGCTGTAGTGCTCTGTCACTTTGTTGGGACCTCCCTGCGGGCTGGCTCCCTGCTGTTTCACGTGTATTACCCAGGTTGGGTTGGTTAACTGTTCGGTCTTGTCTCGCCTTCCTCCCCAGTCTTTTGGCCTCTGCCAAAACAGTAGCTTCTGTTGCAAGTTGTTCAACAGTTTTCGGGCATGTCTTCCGGACCTCGATCGTGAACTCTGGAGACAATAGCTGATAAAACTGTTCTTGGAACAGCAGATCCTTTACGTCCTCTGCCACACTCTCATCCTTGCCCGCTGCCGCACACCAGAGGGAAAACCACCGCTTCATCCTTCCCAGCATCTGGCCAAAAGTCTCAGCAGCGTCCTTCTTGATGCTCCTGAACTTTTCTCGGTAGGCCTCAGCATCTAGCCTAAAGTGGCTTAACAGGGCGCTCTTTATCTGATCATAGTCGCCTAACTCATCCGCACTTAACCGCATCACCGCTTCTCTAGCCTTTCCTCTCAGCAGAGACATCAGACGTGTGGGCCATGAGGTCTTGCTCCACTTGCACATCTGGGCTACACGCTCAAATTGGGCGATGAAAGCGTCCACGTCGTCGTTCTCTCCTAACGGCTCAAGGTGGACATGCTTCGTTTCTTCCACCTCGATCAAGCGTTTCCTATGCGCTGCTTCATCTAAGGCCTGTCTCTCTTGTATGATTAGCTCTCGCTCTCTTGCCTCTAACTCGGCTTCATCCCTTCGTTTCTTAAGATCTAATTCGGCTTGCCGTGTCTGAGCTTCTATTTCTCTTATCGCCCTTTCTTCCTCCATCTTCTTCCTCTGCAGTTCCAATTCCATCTGTCTCGCTGCTTTCTCATCTTCGATCTTCTTCTGCTTCATCTCTAGTTCCCTTTGCTTAGCAGCTTTCTCCTCTTCATCCTTCTGCTTTAACCTTTCCTTCTCCTCTTCGATCTTCTTCTGCTTCATCTCTAGCTCCCTCTGCTTCATCTCTAGCTCCCTCTGCCTAGCAGCTTCCTCCTCTTCTATCTTCCTCTGCTGCATCTCTAGCTCCCTCTGCCTAGCAGCCTTCTCTTCAATCTGCGTCCGCTGCATTTCTAGCTCCCTCTCATCCTTCATCTTCTGCCTCACTTTCTCCTCCATCCGGAGCTCCAATTCTGCTTCTCTCGCCGTCTTCTCACCCTCATTACGAACTGAGTCCGTGACGAACTTGGCGAGGTCTCCCCCAGCTAAACCCATCGCCGCTCCCAACTTGGCAAACTTTGCATAAGCCCCCGTCCCCTGTTCTTGATCCACCCCCGCTCCCTGGTCACTAACCTTAGGTTTGGTATCCGCCGTAGGGGCCTGTGGATCCATGACACTATCGGGGTCGTACTGCGGATGGGCTCGGGTGTGTTTAGACATAGGGTACCCCTACCACCACAGAACTAGCAACGGACAGTATGCGATCTGAGCGCAACTGGAGGTTCCTGACTACGCACTAGCCCCTGAAGCAACTCAGCACAAGTACACAATACTCTCAATGTGTCACGCACACAGCATAACTCCACCCACACTTGTGTACCTCACACATATACCCACATGGGCTCCAACCCATACAATACTACCAATGCACTGTCTGGTCACGGACTGAACCACGTGACACCGTGTGTCCACTGTCCACTGTGCATGCGCACCAGTTACCCACAGTCACAGGCCTCACTGTCTCTGGTAGGCCGCACCCACACGATCACAGTGCACTTGCACCCCTCAAGTCCAGGTGCACTCACAGCATACCCTATGCCACAACACTGCGCACCCTCGTGCTTCCCACACACAGTCACCTGGGCTTACACTGCCCTTAATCCCCACAGGATATCCGAGCACACAGTGTGCACAGTCACGGGCCGGGTACCACTCTACCTACTCACTGGGGTATACCACATGTAAGGGACACAAAATACACCTGGTACCCTCCGGCACCTCACCTACACTGTACTGTGTAATCACTCACACTTCCAACAACCACTCAATGTTTATTGACCATTCATACCTCACACGGTAGCGCCAACCCATTCACACCAACACAAGTGCCCTGCCCAATGCCAATGGAAACCTGCCTGAAGTGAACAGGGACACTACGTACCACCTCCCAGGGTACTGGTACGCTCCCACCAACCACCCACTTACATTTCACACAACGTACACACCGGACACACCCCCTACCTCCCTTCTAGCTACCTATCACCTACCCAGAACCACCTAACTACCCCGCATCTCCACCAAAGTATCACGGTCGCTAAGCCGGACGGCCCTACCACCCCTACCCACGCCTATCACACCCTAGGTCAGACAACACAGCACACTAACACAGTTTTACAATCACGCACGCTTCTTTATTTCACACACACTCCATGGCGCCACCACTCACGCACATCCACAACTGCACACAAGTATCCCAATTCCCGCTGACTCACCCTACTCTACTATAAAGACCTGGAAGACCCTAACCTAACCTAAAACACCAGTTGCGGTATATCACTGTGACCTGGGGACACAGCGATAGCCCGCACACGTGGTGACTAACTACTAGGGACAAGGATTTACCAAAGGGACTCTAATCTCTTAACGACCGCTACCACCCACACCTCTCCCCAGGACTCACCCTTCTCTTTTAACCCGGGACCACTACCAAAATGGTCGCTGCGTCCCTAAGGGAGGCAACGACAAGTACCCTACACTGTGCCGGCCACTACGTCCTAAAAGGAGGCAGTAGCTAACACCCCTAACCCTACTACCTAACGCTACACCCCTTCTATCACAAACATGGGACAACCCATCCCGGCCCGGAAAGCTCCAGTCCTCGGCGCTGTACGTGGCCCCTCACAGGCTGACACCTCCCCGGAAGACTCTGCACCCCGGCGCTGTCCGTGGCTCCTCCGCGGGCCAACACCCTCCCCGAAGACTCTGCACCCCGGCGCTGACCGTGGCCTCCCGCGGTCTGACTCCTCCCCCGATGGGCACGACCCCCAACGCACACACACACCAGACGCCCTCTCGACGAGTCTGGGGTTCGAAGGACGCCTCCTCCTCTGAAGGCCCCGTCGGACACCAAGGGTGAGGGAAAAAGGCCTGGTGCAGCGCCCTCTCACAGGACGCCTGAACAGGGACGAGGAACCAGTGCCGGAGAACTCCCGGAAGAGCACCGGTAGCCGGAGGAGAGCTGCCCCACAGAAGGCAGACGGCCTGGGTGGTCTCCCTCTCCCGGGAAAACAACAGGTACTGGAAAGCGCCGCTCACCTGCCGGCACGCGGCAGTAGACTGCGGTGATCTGGCCCCAGCCTCAGGACGGAACAGGATACCTGCTGACACAACTGGACATACAGACGATCAACCACACCAGTTCTGCAACTGGCTGACAGTGGCTGCCAACAAGGACGACACCGACTCAGCACAGGCCAAGGGCACCCAAACCCGACGAGGACCTGGCACTGACTATGACTCGAAGTCACTCTTCAAAACTACCGGCGCTGCCGCCGCACCTACAAGGAGTACGTCCACTCCGACGAACACCAGGGACCGAAGTGAAGCTACCCCAACGCATTCCGCCCTGGTCGGAATCAAGCGAACTCTACTCACCACACAAAACAACGATTGGTCAGAGCAGTGTATCCCTCCGCAGAGCTGACACGCCTGACCAATGGACTAGTTATTGCTCGTGCAACAACACGACAATTTACCACAACAACTCACAGACTTAACAACACAACAACAGCCGATATCCTGCCCCGCCTTCTCTGGTGTAGAACCAAATTAACAAAAGGGTAACAATCGGGAATGAAACCAACCTCCCGCTTCCATTCCATTCCTTCAATAAGTGAAGACTGGAATGAAAGAATATTGTATGTCCTATTTCCCCAGCCTCCTACCTAGCCTAATCTTTCTACCTAACCCTGAGGAACTTAACCTAACTGTAGCTAACTAAACCCCAACCTCACATACGCGCGAGCGCACACACACACACACACACACACACACACGCGCACACACACACACACTCGCACGCTCTCTATCTTGAACCACCACTACTCTTAAACACGTGGACGTACTAGTTTAGTACCCGCCGATCGGTGACAGTGTGTGTGTGTGTGTGTGTGTGTGTGTGTGTGTGTGTGTGTGTGTGTGTGTGTGTGTGAGTGTGTGTGTGTGTGTGTGTGCGTGTATGTGTGTGCACGCGCAGGCATGTGTGCGCATTTGTTTGAGTGTGTGTGTGTGTGTGTGTGTGTGTGTGTGTGTGTGTGTGTGTGTGTGTGTGTGTGTGTGTATGCACGTGTATGTGTGTACGTGTGTGCGTGTGTGCGTGTGTGTGTGTGTGTGTGTGTGTGTGTGTGTGTGTGTGTGTGTGTGTGTGCGTGTGCAGGTGTGTGTGTGTGTGTGTGTGTGTGTGTGTGTGTGTGTGTGTGTGTGTGTGTGTGTGTGTGTGTGTGTAATTTATGGGTTTGTGTGAGCACATGCATCTGCATATAGGCTATTATGTGTACATATCTGTGTGTATGTGTGTGTCTTTGTATGTGGGCGTGTGCGCAAGTGCGTATGTGTGTGTGCATTTGTACGCCTATGTGTATGCGTGTGTGTGCGCGCGTGTGTCGATGTGGACGCACACATGCACACATGTGTATATGTGTGTGGGTAAGAGCGAGCGAACGTACATGCACACGTTCGTATGTGTGTGTGTGTGTGTGTGTGTGTGTGTGTGTGTGTGTGTGTGTGTGTGTGTGTATGAGTGCGTGCGCGTGTGTATGTGCGCGCGCGCGCGCGCGCGTGTGTGTGTATGTGTGTGTGTGTTGTGACTGCGTGCGTGAATGTTCAGAAGATGAGTTAGGAACAAGAATAAGACCATCAAATACAGCATATAAGTGCACTGGCACACTCGTACGCACGCACACATACACATAACAATAAGAACAACAACTCCTCCCCCTCAAACACATCCCACGCACACACGCACGCACACACACACACACACACACACACACACACACACACACACACACACACACACACACACGCGCGCGCGTGCGCACGCACACGCACAAACACACACGCACACACACACACACACACACTCTCTCTCACACACTCTGTCACACACACACACACTCACACATCAACGCTTCCACACACATGTCTGTGGACTCTCTAATTAACACACTGGCATTACCCCACTGATGAACACACACACACACACACACACACACACACACACACACACACACACACACACACACACACACATACACAAACTCACTCACTCTCTCCCACACACACTTACACACCAACGCTTGAACACTCATGATGTCCATGGACACTCGGATTAACATGCTGGCATCACCCCACTGATGAACACACACCAGCGCACACACGTCTACAGATTACGCTGGGGACCCTGACAGATTCAAAGTCTTATCTCAGTTGACATGTGTTCCATCTTTTGTGTCTGTTATTGGAAAGGCCCAGTATGAGTTTGCCCCAATCTCTAGGAGTCTTCGCAATGTTGGCTTTGAAATTATTCCAATGTTTGTTTGGTTGGTGATGTTTCTTGCTCTTCCCTTAAGTCTGCATTTGCGGCCACTTCCTCTCTTGATGTTCAGATCTGAAAGATGGTCTATGGTATAGTGGCTTTGCTCTTGTTTGCTTAAGTGATTCTTCAGATTTCTTTTCACATCAGATCGGCCAAGCAGTAATCCAGTTCTTATTGTTGCCTTGCCAGCCAGTGTGTCTGCTCTCTCGTTTCCTTTAACTCCAGCATGTCCAGGGCAGTACATCCATATGAGTCTCTCCAATGGAAGGCTGCGCATTAGTTCATTCCAAGCAGGGCTTCCCATCCACTTTTCACTTTCTTAAGTAGGTTCATGGAGTCAGTCAGTATCATGGCTTGTTGAGTTTGAAACTGGCTTATGGATGTAAGCCAGTGGAGTGCTTGTGTCACTGCTTCTACCTCCATTGTTAGACTTGAAGTTGTTAAACTGTGCGCACCATTGTCTTCCTGAATAGTTCGGCCATCTTGCTTCACTGTGTATCCCCAACCTGACTTACCTTTGGTGACAGAACCGTCAGTGTATGTTAAAATATCATCTTTTGTGCAAAGGTCTTCTACCAGCAACTGAATTTCTGCGTTAGTTTTGCCTTCAGGCCATTCTCGACAATGTCTTCCAAGTTCTGGAGCGATGGCAATTTGGTAGAGGTGTTGCTGAAATTGCCATGGTTATTTTGCAGTCACAGGTTGCAAAATGTTTGTAAAGATCACAACCTTGTGTACCACTAGGGTATTTCACTTATGTAAAGATGCACCTATCAGATGTGGCTTTGCAAGTACTATATAAGTTGAGTGTGAAGGTTTTTCTTTTTTTTTTTTTTTTCATTTTTTTTAAACAAGTGTCTAATATCATCTGGCGACGAAAAGACATTAAATAAAGCGCTGAACTGAACTGAAACTGAACAGCAGTGACCATAGAAGCGAGTTCTGCGGATGGTGCGGATAATGACTGAACTGACACTGACGCAGTGACAGAAGCGAGTTCTGCTGGATGGTGCTGATAATAAACTGAATGACATGAACAGGTGACCATAGAAGCGAGTTCTGCTGGATGGTGCGGATAATGAACTGAACTGACACTGAACAGCAGTGACCATAGAAGCGAGTTCTGCTGGATGGTGCGGATAATGAACTGAACTGACACTGAACAGCAGTGACCATAGAAGCGAGTTCTGCTGGATGGTGCGGATAATGAACTGAACTGACACTGAACAGCAGTGACCATAGAAGCGAGTTCTGCTGGATGGTGCGCATAACCGGTACACAGCAGACCTTCCAGCTTCAGAACGGACTAAGAAAAAATGTCGCTTTATAGTTACTGACGACAGTGGCATGAAATCGGATACAGCATCCCGTTTACTTTCAAAACGAATTATTCTGATGATAGTTGAACTATTCTGATCATGGTTGAACTCCCTGTGCCACACTGTTAAAGCAGGAGCCCAGGCTAAGAAGCATAGCGGTCTGTGTAGCTGTCAGCTGGAGGAAAATTCTCCACCATAGACTGAGTCAAGGGGAGGAATGGGGCAGTGGTAAGGGTTGTAGGCAAGTCTGGCTCGTAAAGAGCTCTTAGAGAGATAATATTGTTTGTAGCCCAGCTGACTGCAAAGGGCTACATCAGGGCTGTCACCATGTTAAAGTCAACTCACAAGTAATTAAAAAAAGCAAACAAAACTGTCCTGTGCTATGTTGTCTGTGTCCTTGACGGTAACTAACCCCCTCTCTTTCGAAATTTTGCTTCATTTTCCACCCTCAGTCACTCTGTTTTAAAACAAAACAAAACAAAACAAACAAACAAAAAAACCCACACAAAACAAACAAACAAACAACAATCCCCACAAAAAAAAACAAACAAACAAAAAACAAACAACCCTCATGCAACCCTTTAAAATACACCTTATAAAAACACACTGGAAATCTCGTTAAAAAAATCTTTCTTCCATAAAATGTTAGATTTGATGAGAAATATTGATCTCTTTCAGCAATTCAGGTGGGACATCTCTGAACAAGGTTTTCAAGGAGTCTGCTGTTAAGTGTTATGTCCCACATCATGCAAGCCCCAACACTCTAAAAGAACATGTTTTACTGTGAATAGTGCATGACATAGAATGCACCTCGGAGCTTCTTCACCTTATCAAAGATAAGAATGGGCGTAAAAGGAGTGGCCTGTGTGCAAGCGGCGCAAGACTGCCATTCCCTGGAACATGACAAAAACTCTTTCAGGTTTGGACGGATTTGGAACAGTTTGCTCTCCGTCTGCGAGTCCAGCCTTGGTATCAGGACAGAAGAGTGGAGCCCTAGCAGAGACACAGAGGTTGAGAAGGATTTTTGCTGGATCTGCTCGAGGAGGAAGAAAAGTAAAACTGCATTAGGTCTTGATTTCCCCGATTACAGCAACAGGTTTCCAGGTGGTTAAGATGGCAGAGTGACCTGCCTTGAGGTAGGCCTACCTGACCATCTTACAGGTGACCTGGCCTGGAGGTAGGCCTACCTGACCATCTTACAGGTGACCTGGCCTGGAGGTAGGCCTACCTGACCATCTTACAGGTGACCTGGCCTGGAGGTAAGCCACATGACCATCTTACAGGTGACCTGGCCTGGAGGTAGGCCTACCTGACCATCTTACAGGTGACCTGGCCTGGAGGTAAGCCACATGACCATCTTACAGGTGACCTGGCCTGGAGGTAGGCCTACCTGGCCATCTTACAGGTGACCTGGCCTGGAGGTAGGCCTACCTGACCATCTTACAGGTGACCTGGCCTGGAGGTAAGCCACATGACCATCTTACAGGTGACCTGGCCTGGAGGTAGGCCTACCTGACCATCTTACAGGTGGCCTGGAGGTAGGCCTACCTGACCATCTTACAGGTGACCTGGCCTGGAGGTAGGCCTACCTGACCATCTTACAGGTGGCCTGGAGGTAGGCCTACCTGACCATCTTACAGGTGACCTGGCCTGGAGGTAGGCCTACCTGACCATCTTACAGGTGACCTGGCCTGGAGGTAGGCCTACCTGACCATCTTACAGGTGACCTGGCCTGGAGGTAGGCCTACCTGACCATCTTACAGGTGACCTGGCCTGGAGGTAGGCCTACCTGACCATCTTACAGATAAAGGTTCGAATCCAGGCAATGACAATACTGAAACACCAGACGGGCATTTAGGGGATTTTTTGCGGTGGTGACAGGGTAGTCTTTTTGTGGCGGTGACAGTGGTAGTCTTTTTGTGGTGATGACAGTGGTAGTCTTTTTGTGGCGGTGACAGTGGTAGTCTTCTTGTGGTGATGACAGTGGTAGTCTTTTTGTGGCGGTGACAGGGGTAGTCTTTTTGTGGTGATGACAGTGGTAGTCTTTTTGTGGTGATGACAGTGGTAGTCTTTTTGTGATGGTGACAGTGGAAGTCTTTTTGTGGTGATGACAGTGGTAGTCTTTTTGTAGCGGTGACAGTGGTAGTCTTTTTGTGGTGATGACAGTGGTAGTCTTTTTGTGGTGATGACAGTGGTAGTCTTTTTGTGTTGATGACAGTGGTAGTTTTTTTTTGTGGCGGTGACAGTGGTAGTCTTTTTCTGGCGGTGACAGTGGTAGTCTTTTTGTGACGGTGACAGTGGTAGTCTTTTTATAGCGGTGACAGTGGTAGTCTTCTTGTGGCGGTGACAGTGGTAGTCTTTTTATAGCGGTGACAGTGGTAGTCTTCTTGTGGCGGTGACAGTAGTAGTCTTTTTGTGGCGGTGACAGTGGTAGTCTTTGTGTGGTGATGACAGTGGTAGTCTTTTTGTATTGATGACAGTGGTAGTCTTTTTGTGGAGGTGACAGTTGTAGTCTTTTTGTGGTGATGACAGTGGTAGTGTTTTTGTAGCGGTGACAGGTGTAGTGTTTTTGTGGTGATGACAGGGTAGTCTTGTTGTGGTGATGACAGTGGTAGTCTTTTTGTGGTGATGACAGTGGTAGTCTTTTTGTGAAGGTGACAGTGGTAGTCTTTTTGTGGTGATGACAGTGGTAGTCTTTTTGTGGTGATGACAGTTGTAGTCTTTTTGTGGCGGTGACAGTGGTAGTCTTTTTGTAGTGATGACAGTGGTAGTCTTTTTGTGGTAATGACAGTGGTAGTCTTTTTGTGGCGGTGACTGTGGTAGTCTTTTTGTGACGGTGACAGTGGTAGTCTTTTTGTGACGGTGACAGTGGTAGTTTTTTTTATAGCAGTGACAGTGGTAGTCTTTTTGTAGCGGTGACAATGGTAGTCTTTTGTAGCGGTGACAGGGGTAGTCTTTTTGTGGTGATGACAGGGGTGTCTTTTTGTGGCGGTGACAGCAGTAGTCTTTTTGTGTTGATGACAGTGGTAGTCTTTTTTTGGTGATGACAGTGGTAGTCTTTTTTGTGGCGGTGACTGTGGTAGCCTTTTTTTGGTGACGACAGTGGTAGTATTTTTGTGGTGATGACAGTGGTAGTCTTTTT
>JAMYXO010008734.1:0-10517 GCA_033310375.1 Conus canariensis
GGGCTTTTTTAAAACCCCCACCCCTAAAACCCCCCCTGCCCCCCTTCCCCGAAAAGCAGACACCCCAGACCACTGCGGCCCCCTGGGAATTTGAGGAAACCGGCAGAGGGGCGTACTCCCGGGGAATTTTTCCCCCACAGAGGAAAGCAACAACCCGTTTCCCCCCCTCTTTGCTTCCGGGCCGGGGGGGGGTGGAAAAAATGGGGAACCCGGGCCCCCAAAACGGCCGGTTTAACTTTCCTGTCGAGATGTTTAAATCCTTCTCCGTGGGTTTACAAAAAAACAGGTCCCCCCCTGAAGAACCCAAGGGAAGGTAGAAAATGTGTTTTTTGGTTTTTTTATCCCACATCCTTTTGGGGGTAAAAAACGACACTAACCCCTTTTCCGGGAAAACCCAAAAAGCCCCAAAAAAGAAAATTTTTTTGTTTTTTAGACATTTCCCGTCCAAATGAAACAACACACCCCACACACACCAAAACAACCCCCCACAAAACAACCCCACACACACACAACCCCCACCACCCCATTAGGATCGGAAAATTTTTTTCTAGGAACCCCCCCCTTGTAAACCCGGCCCCCCCAATGCGAAATTGGGCGCTCTAAAAAATATTCACTGTTTTTGCCCCGAACCCCCAAACCCCCAACCCAATTTACCCCCACCCTTTTTTTCCCCATTTTTTTTTCCCCCTATCGCGTCCCACACACCCCCAACACACCCCACCAAAAACAAAAACAAAACAACCCCACAAACAAACATAAAACCCCCACAAAACCCGCGGGGCCCCGCCCCGCACCAAAAACCCCACACACCCAAAAACAACACACACGCCCCATACACCCCAAAAACACCCACGCCAAAAAGAACTATAAAATCTTCGTTTTTTGGCCCCCCCCCACACCCCCCCCCTCCAACCAGTTTTTTTGGGGGGGGTTTTCCCCCAGAACCCAAGGAAAATTTTAAAAGTTTTCTGCTAAGTAAGACCCTTTAAAAAAACCCTTTACAAAAAATACTTTAAAGTGGGGGGATTGTCCCCGTTTTTTTTTTAAAACCCCAAATTTTTAAAAAAAACCTTTTTTAGAATTTTTAGTTTTTGCTTTTTTCCTTTTGGTTTTTTTTTTTTGGGAATTTTCAATAACACCCCTTTTTTCCCCCCCCATACCCCCTTTATCAAAAAAGGCCCCCCCCCCCCCCCCGGGCCCCTTTTTTTATGAAAAAAAAACCACAGTTCCCCCCCTTTTAAATGGTTTTTTTCCCAAAAATCTTTTTAAAAATGATTTTTTTATTTTTTTTTTGACAAAAAAAAACCCCCCACACCTTTTTCCCCACATGGTTCCCCCCTTCCCCCCTTAAAGCCAGTTTTTTTTGGGGCCCCCAACAGCCCCTCTAAAAAAATAAAAAAAGTGGGGGGCCCTTTCCCCTTTTCCCCCCAAAAAGTTCCCCCCCCGTACACCAGTCGGTTTTACCCGTCGCCCTTTTTTTTCAAGAAACCCAAAAACAAACCCCCAATTTTTAAACCCCAACCCAAATAAGTTTAGGGAGCCGAGGGGTCCCCCCGTTTACAAAAATGTGGTCCCCCCCCCCTATTTCGGGTTTTTCCTTTAAAAAAACCCCCCCCTTTCCCCTTTTTTTTTCCCCCCCCCGGGGTTTTTGGGGGGGGTTTTTTTGGGGGGGGGTTTTTCAAAAAACCCCCCAAAAAAATTTCCCTTTTTTTTTTTCCCCCCCCCCCGGCCCGGGGGGGTTTTAAAAGGGGGTTTTTTTTTTGGTTTTTGGGGGTTTTTTTTTTTTAAAAAAAAAAAAAAAATTTTTTTTTTTTTAAAAAAAAACCCCCCAAAATTAAAAAATTTTAAAAAATTTTTTAAATTAAACCCCCCCAAAAAAAAAAGGGGGGGGGGTTTTTTTAAAAAAAAGGGGGGGGGGGGCCTTTTTTGGGGAAAAAATTTTTTTTAAAAAAATTTTTTTTTTTTAATTTTTTTTTTCGGGGGTTTTTTTTTTTTCCCCCCGGGGGGAAAAAATTTTAAATTTTTTTAAAAATTTTTTTAAATTTCCCCCTTTTTTTTTTGGGGGGGGAAAAAAAGGGGGGGGAAAAAAAAAAAAAGGGGGGGGGGGGGGGGGGGTTTTTTAATTTTTTGGAAAAAGGGGTTTGGGGGCCCCCCGGGGTTTTTTTTTTTAAATTTTTTGGGGGGGTTTTTTCCAAAAAGGGGGGAAAATTAACCCCCAAAACCCCTTTTTTTTTTTGGGGTTTTTAAATTTTTTTTTTTTTTTTTTAAAAATTTTTTTTCCCCCCCAAAAAAAAAAATTTTTTAAAATTTTTCCCCCAAAAAAAACCCCCCCCCCCCCCCCCAAAAAAAAAAGGGGGAATTCCCCTTCCTTGGGAAACCCAATTTTGGGAAAACCCCCCCTTTTTTAAAAAAACCAAATTTTTCCCCAAACCCCCCCGGCACCCCAAAACCCCCCCCGGGGGGAAAAGGGTTTTAAAAAACCCCCCCCCGAAGGGGCCCCCCCAAAAAAACCCCCCCCCCTTTCCCCCAAAAAGGGGGGGGGGGGGCCCTTTTTTTTTTCCGTTTTAAACCCGGGGCCCCCCCTTTTTTTTTAACCCCCCCTTTTTAACCAAAGGGGGGAAAAAGGGGCCCCCCCCCCGGGGTTAAGGGGGGGGGGCCCCCCTTTTGGGGGGCCCCCAAAAAGCAAGTGGCTGACATATCAAATGACAATGGGGCCTACCCCCGTTTTCCCCCTTTTTTTTTCCCCAAACCTTTTAAATTAAGTCCCCCCCCCAAATCCCCCCCTTTAATTTAATCCCCCCCCCAAGTCCCTTAATTTAAGGGCACCCCAAAATCCCCCCCTTTTAATTTTAAATTTTTTAATTAAATCCCCCCCCCCCAATCCTTAATTAATTTTCCCCCCTTCCCCCCCCAATTAAAATCCCCCAAGTTTTCCCCTTAAAACAAGTTTCCCCAAATTTTTAATCTAGTTTTTTTAATCAAGTTACCTTAAGTTTTTTAATCATTACCTCAAGTTTTTTTTAAGTTTTTTTTAAGTTTTTTTTTTTTAATCTTTCCTCTAAAGTCAAACCCCAAATTTTTAATTCCCAAATCACTTATAATTATTTTTTAAGTTTCTTGAAATATTACCTTTTCAAAACAAAAAGGATCAAAAGATCTTTTTTTTTTTTTGGCGGGTTTTTTGGCAAACTTTTTTTGTTCGGGTTTTTGTATTTAGTGGCTGAATTTTTTTGGCGCTTTGGGTTTTTTTTTCCCCGGCCCCCTTTTTAAAATTTTTTTTAAACTAATTTAACCACCCCCCCCCCAACGAAGCCCCCAAAAAACCCAACTCTTTTTTTTTAATCCAAAAAAAAACCAGATGGGATGGGTTTTCGGGACTTGAAAAACAACTTGTTTTTTGTTTTTGGGGTCGGCACAACTGGTGTTTTTTTTTTTCTTATATTTTTTAATGTTTTTAACTCCCCAATTTTCTTTTTTTTTTTCCACTCTGCTAATTTTTTCCCCCCTTTAACCCGGGCCCAGGATTCTTTTCACGGGCCCCCCCCTTTCCCATCCAAAAAGTTTTCTGCTCGGATATTTTTTTAAGGGAAATAAAATCTATATGATTAAACGTAATTCCCCATAATTACTGGCGACAATAATGTTCCCCAAAATTAATAAATCACTTCCTAAAAAGACCCCCAAAAGAACCCTTTTTTTTTAAAACTGGATCCTGCCTTAAATTCAACATAAAATCTTGTTTTTTAAATCAATGGGGGGCCAATTTTACTAAAGAGTTTTTTGTGTACAAAATAAGAACAGTTTTTTTTCCCGACAAATTTTGACCATTTTTTGACCCCTTTTTTCGCTTTTTATACCTGTTGTGATACTTACAAATGTTCCCCCTTGGGGCGACATCTGTTTTTTAAAACTTTTCATCTGAATTTCATTTCGAGGGACTTTTTTGTTTTTTTCCACACGCCGCCAAAGAAAAACGCCTTTTCCCTTTTGGGCATAAAACTTGGTCCATCAACTTGATTATTTGTAAATCATAAGTTCAGGAAAAGGGGTAAAAATTCTCGCAGTTCATGTTTTATTAAAATAAAAAATTAATTTTTTTTTTTTAAAAAAAAAGAGCACCGAAAAAACGTTTTTTTTTTCCAACCTCGTATACCATTCGCTGTTATTTGGGGGTCTAATTTTAGGATACACAATCTTGGTAAAAAGCTTGTTTTTAAAATAAAACCCCCGCAGACTGGCAAGCAATTTTGAAGACCCCCGCAAAGTTTTTTATTGCTGGCCATTTTTCAGCTTCATTTGCTACGAAAAAACTTTCCCCAGTTAAGCAAGGAAAATTCCAAAAAAATTTTTAAAAAGTAAAAAAAAAAACATTTTATAAAAATGGCCTTTTACCGTAAAAAGATGATAGGGGGGCGCAGTGGTCAACGCGCTTGCTTTTCAGGGAAGTAATTACGCGTTTTAGTAAAACCCACAAAATAACGATGAAGAAAAAGGACTAACAGAGCTAGGAGCAACTACCCCCCTGCCCAAAACCCCCCTATGAAAAGCAAAAGAATGGAGCAGTTAGATTTTATTAAAGCAGACTTTTAAACAACAGGGACATGCCTTTACACATTTTTTAAAAATTTTGACCAGGCAAAAAAAGAAAATTTTTTTAGTTACAGGCCCCAAAAAGTTTTTTTTAAAACATTTTCCCCCACCAAAAATTAGCGATTATATCAACCATCAGAAAAACAAAAAAGCAAGAAAATTGTTTAATTGTCTTTGGCTGACCCCCCTTGGGGATTTTGGTTTTTCAAAAAAATAAAATTGGCCCCGAATAAAAAATGAAAAAATCTATTATTCCCCCAAAAGGATATTGGAAGGGAATACGCAATAAAAAAATTTTTGCCAAGCACGGGAAATCAGTGAACAAAAAAAGCAAAAAAAATGGTTTTTTCTAAACAAGCCATTTTTTTGGGAAATTTTTCCCACCCGCCCTAAAAAAATACAAGACCACAACTTTTGAAATAACCTCCAAACGCACCCAAAACCCAAAAAAGGGTCTTCATATTTTTCCCCATGATACAAAAATTAGACCCCAAAAAAGTTTTAAAATAGCCCCTTACAGTCCCCCCCCTTGAAAAAAGCTTTTTAAGTACAAAGATGCGGAACCATTTAAAAAAAAAAAGATGCTTTCTGTTTGCTTGCTATACAACTGATATACAACGAGGGCCCCTTTTTTCTTATCCCCCGCAAGATTTTTCAAGTCGATGACGGAAAAGAATTTAAAGGTCAAAAGAATCAATTATTGTTAAAACATAGAGTTTTTCCATTTAAAAGAGGGATTTCCAGGAGTTCACAGATCCCCAGGCTTTGGTTTTAAAAAAATTTAACAAACAGTTTTAAACGAAAGACTTTTTTTTCCTACCAGTAATCACAAGAGCCTGATTTTACAAATTCTCGCAACACAGAAGGGTAAAAAAGACTGCCCTCTTTTTTTTGCGCGCAAGAAAAAAATGAAGAATTTAAAGGCTAAAAAACCATACAACCCCAACAAAAACCCAAACAAAAAAAGTTTTTGAAAAAGCCCCCCCAGAAAAAAATTTCCCTTTGGTTTAAAAGTGAGATACTTTTTTCACCGGGGAAAACGGAAAAAGGGGGCACTCGCATCAGGGGGAACAGAATTTTCCCGTTTTTTTTTAGGTTTTTTATCCAAAGAAGAAAAAAAAATTGTGAAAATGAATCCCCCGTGGGATTTTTTACGAGAAACTGACCAACAAAAAACACCCCCCCCCCAAGATTTTTTTGTGAAGGAAGAAACGGGAAAAAATCCCCCAGAAAAAACATTTTCCCCCTTCGCCCCTTAGTTTTTTTAATTTGGAAATACATTTTTGAGTTTTTAAAAAGGAACTCAAAAAAAATTAAATTTGCGTATAATTTTAAATTTTTTAAAAAAATTAAAAAATAAACTTTCCCCCAATTTTATCCCTAAATTTTTGGAAAAAAAATCAAAATCTTGAAAAAAACAACAAACCAAAAAATAATACAATACTGGATAAAAGAAAATTACTTTGATAAACTTTTTGCGCCCTTGCCCAAATTCCTCCAGTGCCCAATTGCAATAGAATACCGGATTTTTAAAAAATTTTCTCTTTTTTTGTGTTTGTTTCGGTCCAAAGGGCTTTTTGTTTTTTCAACGTTTGTTTTAATTTTATGCGATTAAATCGCAGCTTGTAATTTTTCCCCTGATGAAAAGTCTTTTTTATTGAACAATGCTTCTTTTTTAATTTTCATTAAATGTTTTTTTACTGCCCCCCCCGAGTTTTTCCCTTTTTCTTTTTTTTAACTTTTTTTGTTTTGGCTTGAAAAACTGTACATTTTTGACCTTAAACCAAAAAAACCCTTGAATCACCCTCCAAAAAAAATTCATCCTTCATTTACCCAAAACCTTCTTATTAATAACTGAATGCAAAGGTGAATCTTTAGGGTAAAACAGATGTGGGCGTACCATCCCCGCTCTTTTGCTACTTCAATTTCCTTTCCCCCCCCCTTTTGTAAAAACTTCAGAAAAGGGGATTCATAAAAAGGGAATCGTATCTGTGTAAGAAACCTGGAAACTCTGGAAACAAGGGGTTTTAAAAAGGGCCCCCCGTAAAGAAAAATCTCTAAAAGGGGTTTTGAAGTCCTAAAACAGAAAAAACCCAAAAAAAAACATTTTTTTGTCCCAATTTGACTTTCTTTTTTTTTTTCATCATTTTTCCCCCAAAAAAGCTGATCATGAAAAAACTTCTGAAGTCTTTTTTAATTTTTTGGTTTTTTTTTTTACACCAGCTTAATTGCATCGTTTTTTTCTCTAGTGACCAATCTTTAAAAATCTTTGCGCTTGTGCGGATTTTTTTTTATTCCCCTTTTTCCCCAAAAAAAACTGTTTTTCATCAACTTGAAAAAAAACTTTTTTCCGAGCATCTGGGATTTTAGTTCTGAATCAAGTGGGTTTTTTCAGATTATGGTTTTTTCATGAAAAATGTTTTTTTTTTATTTTAAAAAGCAATTAAAACGATGAACCCGCTGTTAACTTTAAAAACCCTGTCCCTTTAAAATAAAAAAAGGAGAAGTTGTAAAGACAGACAAAATTTTTTTTTTTTTTTCCCCCAAAAAGATTAGGCACAAGTTTTTAAGGCGGTTTCGCCCCCCTTGAACTTTTTTTGGGTTTTTTTGCCCCAAAAAATAGTTATTATGGGTCATGAAGTTCATGGGATATTCCCCCAAAAACAACTTCCAAAAATAAAGCCCCCTTTTTTTGATCAGCTTTTTTGAGAAAAAGGGAGCCATTTTAAAAAATTTTTGAAAATGCCCTTTTTTCACCCCCCTGTGTACTTTTTAAAAATTTACGAAGGGAAATGATTTGGACTCTAGCCCAAACCATACAGATTTTTTTTTGCCCTCTAAAATACTAAAAAAAGTTAGAACTTCCTACTTGGAAAAAAAGTTCCAAATTTTTTGTTTTGCTTTACGTAAGGTGAACGCCAACTAATTTCCCCCCCACGCAATCCGTTTTCAATCCATCTGAAAGCAAAATTTGGATCCAAGACAACAGGGGCAATCGTACACCGTAATTTTGAAAAGCCCCAACTCCATCCCAGGCGCAGAAATATAAAGGGGCCCGGATCTAGACTATAATGTTTCATGGCAGGTCCCCCCCCCTTTCTGGGTTTTTTTTCAAAAAATCCGCCAACAAACAAGTAACCCCCCCCATTAATAGGAATAAAAAATCCCCCCCTTTTTTTTTAAAAAATCAATTTTGCACGCTTTTTTTGAGCAAAGGGGAAAAACAAACACTGATTTCCCCCTTTCCTCCCCAAGGCTAAAAAAAAAACGCACCTTTAGGGGAAGGGGGGTTTTTTCAAAAAACCCTTTCCCAACTGTTCCAAAATACTCAAAGGGTAAACGCCCTTTCCCAACGAGCGTTTGGGTCCAAATATTCTTCTGTTTTTTTGGGCAGGCTTTAAAGACCCCGCCCCGTGATTCAAACCCCCATCAGGGTTTTTTTTATAGAGTCAAAAAAAAAGAAAATTTTTTTTTAAAGTAAAACACATGTACTTTTCTGGGAAAACTGGGGGGCCAATGCATGACACCCTAAAAACGCTAGTTTACTGCTTGCCCAAAATAAGAGAATCGTAAAACCTCGCAAGTTTTTTGAAAGAAATAGGAAAAAAAACCCCCCAAATCCTAGGATCAAACTTTTGTTTTTAAGATTGAATTTTTTTAAATTTTTCCTCCTCTAATTCCCGCTAATTGATCATGGGGCCCCCCTTTACTGGGTTTTTTATTTAAACTTTTTTTGGGTTTTGCTTCTAAAAACCCAAATCCAACAGTGAGTGGGCCCCCGCATAGCGAAACTTGATCCCTTTAGGGGGTTTCCCCCCCCCTCTTAAGATGGATGGAAAAAAGATTAATTAAAAAAGACCATAACGAACTTCTTGCAGCGTTTTTTTTTTAAAAATTTTTTTGGGGCAAATGATCCCCCCTTTTTAAAATTCTGGCTTTGAATGTTCCCCCACTGACCGACAAAAAATGAAGGCAAATGCCCCAAAAAACTGGTGGTTTTTTTCATTTTTAACTGTTTTTTTTTGGGAAATGTTTTTGGGGCAGGTCCCCTTCATAAGGAACCAATAAGCGATTCAAAGTTCTGCGTAAAAAAACGTAAAGGGGCCTCCCCGGAGTTTTTTTTGTAATTCTTAAAACTAACCCTTTTTCTGCCCCTTCCTTGGGGATAATTAGTTCTGTATTGCCAGTCAACGGGCAGGACAATGGTTTTTTTTCATGTTTCGCTCGCAGCTTGAACGGACGGAATTTCTTGTTAAACATTTTCCCCCAAAATTTTTTGTTCATGTTGTTTTTTAGTATGCCCCCCAAAATCTACTCTTTTTTCGTATAAGTGTAGGGAAAACCCCCTAAGCATTAGGAATAAAGTCTACTTTTTTTTTTGGGTTTGGTTTCCCCAATTAGGACTTTTCTTGACACTCTATGGCCCCAAATTTTTTTCCTCAGACCCCCTGTGAAACTTTTTAAAATTTTTTGGGTAAAATTTGTTTTTTTTCAAACTGACAATTTTTTTCTAAGCCAAAAGGGGAATTCCCTTTAAAAAAAAGTTCATTGATGAAAATAGTTTTTTTGATACTCCCTCTGCTTTTTTTTTCAGTTTAAAAACACCTTGCAAGAACAACCACATAAAACATTTTTGTGTCCCCCCGAATTCTTTATTTTCGAAAAATGCCTTTTTTTTGCAACCAATGGGGGGCAGTGGAAATGTAAGACTTGGCCTACAATTTGCTCAACTTTTAGCCCCCTTCCCCCCTTAAATCTGATGTCCCCCCAGGGAAAATTACCCTCTGACCAACCGAGCCCTCTCATTTAAAACTGTTCAGAGGCTTCATTTTAAAAGGTAAGAAGTTGACGCCCCAAACCGGGGGTTTTTTCATTATAAGAAAAAAATAGTCTGCTTTTTAATTGAGACCCCGACCCTTCTAATTTTCCTCGTTTATTTTTTTTTAAATTCCCCATAAAACAACTAACCTTACTTTTTAAATGGAAGGGTTTTTATTGGGTTGTTTTTTCTTGGGAACTGAAAAAATAGATTAAAAAACGCTTTTCCTGACTTTTGTTGGATCAATAAAATTTTTTTAAAAAAGACCTCATTTTTTAAAGCTTTGACAAACGCTCTTCCTTTCATTTTTTTTTCAAACCCAACCCCCTGGTTTCCCTATACTTACCTGTTAAATTTCTTTTTAACCAAAAATTTAAAAATTTAAAAAAAAATTTTTAGTCAGAATCTATCAAAGGTCTTTTTTGTGCTTTTGGCTCAAAAATAAAAGTATAAACCCCCCTTTGGGGTTGTTTTTAATTGAAACTGTTTTTTAAACAGAGTTTTTAATTCCCCCGTTTATTTTTTTTAAAAATTCTTTTTTTTTTTCTTTGGGCGGTGCTGGCCTTTTTGAGAAAAAAAAATTTTCCCTTGCCCTTTCTTGGAAAAACAAAATTTTTTTTCCCTTTTTTTTATTCCCCCCCAAAAACAGCCGTAGGCCCACTAAATTCTTTTTATCGGATGTTGAGTCCAGTGCCCCTTTTTCAATTTATCATTTTTGAAGGAAACTAAGTTTAGCTGTTATTAGTTAAACCCCTAGCTGTGTGCTTTTTTAGTTTAGCCTTTTATTTTTTTTTGCTGACAGCACTTACGCCCCGAAAACACAGGCAAGATTTAAAAAAACAAACCACCTAGAAAAGGTAAAGCTGCCGGTGCACCTAAGCCCCGTTTTCAAAAAGACCCACACTTGGTTTTTCCCGCTGATTTGAGCCCCATGATCGATGCCCCCCAGTTTTTAACAATGTAACAGCAAAAATTAAAAGGCAGCAGAAAAAAACCTTCCCTTTGGGTTTTACTGTATTTTGAAAGGTCCCCCCCCAGTTTTGGGTTTTTCATTTTGTGTTATGGTTTTTAAAACCCCCGAAAGTTTTTATGTCAGAGTTTTCCTACT
>JAMYXO010008735.1:0-10517 GCA_033310375.1 Conus canariensis
CCGTTTTGACTAGGGGGGACCACGTGTCTTCGGGAATGTCGGGACGACGGACCCTTTTTGGCCCCTGGCCCTCCCAAAATCATCTCCCGGGGTTGCATCCCGTATGACCACTATAAATACCGCCTTTTGGAAAAAAACCCCCGGGGCGTTTCCCTTGCCATTTTGCTCTCATCTATACAAATTTTCGTCTGATGTTCTGACCTGTCCAACGGGGGGGCGGAAAACATCCGCTCTCCCACCGCCTTCTCGCGCACCAAAGGGGAAACAAGCACCAAAAAGGCACCACCCGTGGGGGCTGACAACGAGCAAAGGGCTGTTTTGGAATTTCTGCTGAACCGAAATTTTACCAGAAGTCCCCCCTCTGTCTACAAGACACGCCAGCCAAGCAGAGGGAAACGGCAAAAGCCCTTGTTTGGCGTTGAGTCTTAACCTGGTACCGTTAAGGCCGCTAAGGGGTGAAAAGGGGCAAGCCAAAAGGGGGGGTCGGACTTCGGCGACCTTTCCATGAAAGGGGGCCCGGGACAACCTCCTTTTGGGGCCCCTTTCATAAGACCCTTGACTCAAACCCTTGCGGGGAGGGGGCGTTGCATCCAAAGAAAATTTGGGGGTCTCGCCAAAGAGGACCCCAACCACCGGGGCCGAATTTGGGGGTCCCAGCGGGGGCTCCCCCCCCAGACTCTCCAGCACGCCCCCCCTCACACTCCCAAGCCTCCACGGGGGGCACTCAACTGGGGGCCGGCGGGGGTTAAACACTGCTCATCGCCCGTCTGACAACCACCAAAGTTTTCTGGGGGGGCTACAGGGAAAACCCCAATTTCACCCAAATCACGAAAAGATAAAAGACTGGTCCCCAAGTGATCCTAGATTTTGTGAGGAGAAAAAAAAGCCCACCCACAGCCAGTTCCAACACAAAGGGTCCCCCCAGGGGGAACCTACCCCCTCACCAACCCCAGCACCACGTCCGCACGCGGGAAAAACCAAACAAAAATTTTCCCTTTTCATACAAATTTCGAACCCCTCCATCCCAATGACACGTGTCTCCCAAAGAAACACCCCACACGAATCCCACGGGGTGATTTTTCCCCTGCGCTCACGACTACGGGGGAAAGGGGTTTTCCCTTTCCGTGGGGGCGATAGTACAGCGCTCCCTGCTTGAAACAAAACCAACAAAAACGAAGAAACAAAACAAATGTATGATGAGGAAAAAAAGGGGAAAATAAACTTTTGTGTATATAAAAAAAAAAAAAGGTTTTGACTTTTAAACCCCCCCCCCCCCCCCCCCCCCCACACACAAGCACACCCAAAACAACACCTACACCAGCCGCACACCAAGATACACACACACAAGCAGCACACCCAAACACATATCAAACAAAAATAAACAACACACAACAAATCACAATGCTTGTTATTCTATCAAAGTGTTGTTGGTCAGTATTTTGTTTCTCTGTTATTCGCAGTTTGTTTGTCCTTTTTTTGGGGGTATTTTTCCCCCCCCCAACCCCCCCCCCCCCCCCAAACCCCCCCCTTTTCCCCCCATTTTTTCACCAGGTTTTTTTTGGGAAAAAAAACTCTAAAAAAAAAGTGTTTTTTTTTGTTGTTCTGTGAGTTTCTTTGCAGGGGGGGGGGGGGGTCTATACAAAAAAAGTTATAAGTACAAATACTAGTTCATATGCAATAAACAAAGCCCTTTTGGAAAAATTTTGGGCCCCAAAAGCCTAGAAAATTTGGGGGGAATCCCCCGCACCTATCTAGATGAGGGGGAGGGTCCTTTGGGGGGGGGCTGACCCAACCGGGCACTTCAGGGGCCCCTCCACGGTTGGGGTGAAAAGCTGGGGCGACTCTGGCTCTCGCCCATTCCAGGACCACCTCTGGACTCCCAAAGAAGTCTGTCAAACCCCTTTTTCTTTTGCCACATTTCACCAGACGCCCAGTTGAGGTGGGGCCTGGCCCCTACCCTGGTCCTCCATCCCTGGACTACTTCCGCTTGACACCCGGGACTGCCTCAGGTGGAGGGGGTGCGCTGGATGAGATTTTGTGGAGCCCCAACACACTTTATCATTTTTCCCCATTTGGCTCCACTCAAGTCCTCAAACACCCGAAACGCGGGCCAAAAATTCCAAAGGGTTCTCCACAAACCATTTTTTGGGGCCCCGGACACGGATTTAACCCAACCCTTTTTTTGACCATTTTTTGCTTTTTTAGGTTTATCAGTAGCCTTTTGGGGGGAAAAACCGTCACTCACAATGAAGGGGGACATCGGGGGGGCCTCAGGGTCATCGGTGAGAGGGGGGGGGGCCTATGACTGGTCTTTCTGAATCTTCCCCCATTCTTTTTTCCCAAAAATTGGGATCACATGGTCCATCCACCCATCTCCCCCACGGGGAAATTTAGTCACATCCCCCAAAGCCAAAATGGATTGAAAAAACCCCCGTTTGGGGAACACTTCCAAATTTCGGTTTTTTTTATGGCCACATGTTCCCCCCCAAGGGGACCCATCGTAGGCATTTCCATTTTTGAAACTCGTCACTATGGCCTTCCATTTCACCTCAGCAACTCCCCGGGGAAAGGCCTCTCCTGAAACTCCTCTTTGATGGCCCCACAAACCACAGAAGAAAGGGGAGAGGGGGGTGGGAACCCGAAACATAGCCGGGGCGGACCTGTCCCCATTGCAAGATACCGCAATACTGCCCGCTCAGTCCGGTTCCCCGGGGGAAGGCGCTGTTGGTCCTGCTTGAAAGAGGGGGGTATACGCCCCGGATCCAAAAAAAATTTTTGGGGTTTTTCCTGTTTTTTTGAACGGCTCCTCGTTCTCATTTTACCTCATCTCGCATCGCAGGTCCCCAGGTTGAGGGGCCCAATTTTCCCCCCCTCGCCATCACCGTGTCGAACCCAACACCTTCACCCCTCTGCCGCCCTCTCCCCTTTCCCCTCGGGGTGCTGCCGGTGATGATACGGGCTCGTGCTCGCGCAAAAGGGGAGACTCACCCTGTGAATCCAACGGGAGGAGATGGGGCCCCCCAAGACCCTGCTTTTCTATTTTTTTTAAAAAGGGGTACAACACCAAATTTTTTTAAACATCTGCAAGGGGGGTCCAACATGACCCCAAAACCCCTTGTAAAATTGGACCCCCTCAAAACGGGGCCCCCGCACCCCCATACCACGGGGCACTAGGATCTACCAAAAAAGCCACAAAAAAAATTTCCAACTATTGCATTTTTAACCCGCGACAACACCACCGCCAGGCAAGCACCACCACGCTCGCCACGCGGGGAAAAAAAAGGGGGGGGGTAGGTTTCAGTTTTTTGGGGGCCTTACTGTCGCACTTTTTGTTGACTTTGTCCCACCCCAAAAAGCACTAAAAAATTCAATTTTTTAGTCATTACCCCTTTTCCCTTCTGTGACAAAGGGGGAGACTACCACAATCCTATTTTACCACCTATACTTAAATACACAAACCCCCGGTTTTCTATTCCCCCCCCTCCAGCCGAAATTTTAATTTACTCCCTTGCACGCTTTAGAGACATTTTTCATTCAGGTTTCTTTTCCCCGCCCGAAAATAGTTTTTAACTCCCAAGCAAAAGGGGTTTTAGAACTTTCCCCTTAAAAAACCCCCGGAAAACCTGTTCATGAGGATCCTTAACATATTCAGTCCTACAACCCTTTTTTTTTTTTTTCTTTCTTCTTTTTTTTTCATATACACTTTCCTCAATTTATTTTTCTTTACCTTTAATTATATTTAATTTTTTCTGCTAATTTGGGGTCTCTAACCCCTGAAGGGGAAAATTAAAAAAAGGCTAAAAATGGAGACAAAAAAAAAAACCGTAAAACCTTCCCCCCTATAACAAAATCCCGCCCTCACTTCCAAGGAACTAATTACAAAAAAAAATTAAGGGGCCCGACTAACCCCAAACAAATCAGCACCACGCGCATACCCACAAACAAGACACACACTCATCGCGAAAGCATGCACCTGCATGCAGGGGTTCGGGGAAAGCATTTTTTCTGCTTTAAAACTTCACCTTCCCACGAAAAAAAAAAACCAAACACACACTCTCACACAAAAAGAACTGTGCTGCCCCCCCGGTGGGGGCGAATTGGGGGTCGACCTTTCCCCCCATTGGACCGGGTGTTATTTCTATGAAAAAAGTCATCGTCCTCCCCCCCGATGGAAAAGAAAACTCGGGAAAAACCCCCGAACAAAATCACGTGTTTTGGGGTACCTCCAGTTGGCCAGACGAACAACGGGGGAGGCAGCACACTGTTGTTGCCCACAAGAGCCCCCCCAAAACCTTGGAGGACTGCGGCCACTGCAAACTAAGTCTTTCGCACTGAAAGAAAAACATAAGGGACGTCTATAAGGAACCCAAATCCTTTCTTTCTTTCTTTTCTTTTTTTTTCTTTTTTCTTTCTTTCTTTTTTTTCCTTTTTCCCTTTTTTCCTTCCTTCCCCTTTTCCCTTTCCTTCCTTCCTTCCTTCCTTCCTTTCTTTCTTTTCTTCTTTTTTTTTTTCCTTTTTCTTTTTCCTTTCTTTTCCCTTTTTTTTTTTTCTTTCTTTTTTTCCCTTTTTTTCTTTCTACCTTTCTTTCTTCCTTCCTTCCTTTTTTTTCTTTCTTTTTCCCTTTTTTTCTTTCACCTTTCTTTCTTTCTTTTTCTTTCTTTCTTTCTTTTTAAAAAAAAAAATTTTTTTTCTTTTCTTCCTTTCTTTCTTTCTTTTTTTTTTTTCTTTTTTTTCCTTTCTTTCTTTCTTCCTTTTTTTCTTTCTTTTTTCTTTCCTAAAAATTCCCCTTTTTTTTTTTTCTTTCTTTTTTTTCTTTCTTCCTTTTTTTCTTTTTTTTTCTTTCTTTTTTTTTCCTTCCCTTCTTTTTTCCCTTTTTTTTTAAAAAACCTTCTTTTCTTTCTTTCTTCTTTTTTTTCTTTCCCTTTTCTTTTTTTCTTTTTAACCCACTCAGAAAAAAAAAGGGGCAACTCAACTTGGCCAAAACAAAACACGCACCGCTTTTCTGTTCTTTTTGCCTATTCTCCTTTCTTTTTTTTGTCTTTATTCTTTTTTCATTTTCCCTCTCTCTCTCTCTCCTCCTCTCTCTCCCCTTCTTCTGTGGGGTTGTGCGCGCGCGCGTGGGGGGGTTTTTTGGGGGTTGTGTTGGGTGGGTTGTGAGAGAGAAGAGAGAGAGAGGGGAGAAAAGAGAAGAGGGGAGGAGAAGAAACAACATTCTTTTTACGGGATAATAATAAACCGAATGTTTTTTTTAAATTTTATCCTCCCCTGATGGGGGAAAAATAAAAAAAAAGGTAACAAAGGAACTGCAAAAAGTGACCACACTACAAACAAAAACGGATTCAAATTTTAAAAAAGAAGAGAGAGAAAGAAAAAAAAAGAGAGAAAACGCAGAAGGAAGGGTGCGGGGTAAGTCTGCAGAGAGAGAGAGAGAGAGAGAGAGAGAGAGGAAAAAAAGAGGAGAGAGAAAGAAAAAGAAACCAGGACGAAGGATCGGGTAAGTCCACAGAGAGAGAGAGAGAAAGAAGAGAAGAGGAGAGAGAGAGAGAGAGAAGAAGAGAAGAAAGAGAGAGGGGAGAGAGAGAGAGAGGGGGGGGGGGGGGGAAAAAAAAAACGGAGGGGGGAAAAAGCAGTGTAAAAACCCCAATTAAAAAAAAAATTCCAAAAAGAAAAGACAATCGATTTTGAACAGGGGGGGGGGGGGGGGGGGGGGGGGGGGGGGGGGGGGGGGGGGGGGGGGGGGGGGGGGGGGGGGGGGGGGGGGGGGGGGGGGGGGGGCGGGGGGGTAAAATAAAGCACAAATGGGGGGAAATCTAATGAAAAAACCCCCCCTCGCCACGGGTGGGGGGGGATGCAAGGGTAAAAATAAAACATTCCAAAAAACCCCTAAAAAAGATAGGAGAGAGAAGAGAGAAGAAAGAGAAGAGGAAGAGAGAGAAAACAAAAAACATAACATATTGACGAAGACGGGGAGGAGTATTAAACACACACACAACACCACACACACACACACCAACACACACACACAACCAAACAAAACAAACTCAATAAGACTACCTAAACAAAAAAACATCAGGGTTTCAAGTACAAAACACTTTCAAATATCCGGACTACAAAGCAAAGAGGTGGTGGTTTTGGGGGGTGGATTTGCGGAAAATGCAAATTTGAAAAAAGAAGGTTGAAATAATGGTTTTTAAGGTTAATGCTTGGGGTTTTTGGTTTTCGGAGCGAGTTCCATTGACAGAACCTGAATTGTTAAACTGGTTTTTAATAATCAATTTAGGAACGGGGGCATAATTTGGGGGATCCTTGGGGGTTAATTAAATTTGGGAAATAATTGGAGGTGCCCCCCAGACATTTTTTGGGGGGTTTTGACCCTTTTGTTCTATTCTCAACTTAATGGGGAAATTGAATCTTTTTTTTCCAGCCAAAAACTACGTTTTTTAGGGGGGCAAAATTTTACTGCCCCTTGTGTGGGAAAGGGGGCCTCACCCCAAAAACTTTTGGGGTTTTTAAAAAGTATGATCGAGGGGTTTTTGATGTACGTTTACTTTTTTTCTGAACTTTTTTCTAACCGTTTTGGGGCGTGCAATACCAAATCTGACCGCCACGAGATGGCCCCACACAGATGGAAAAAACGAAGTGGGGGTCGCAATGACGTTAAATGCCAAACTACCGGGTAAAAGACACCCTAAAACTTTGCATGAGACGTAAAAAAAACTGTAAAAACTGACCCCCCGCCGACTCAGACTAACTCATTTTTCCCACTCTCAGGATTTAAGCATCAGACATACCACACCTCAATATCAAAAAAAGCCCCAAAAACCCATCCTTTCCAAAAAAACGATAAATCATTCATTTTACTAAAGCATATGTTTTTTGGGAAACGGAACTTAGAGGGCCTGATGTTCAGCTGTCCTAAAAAAAAAAACCCAACTATTATTCACTGGGTCCAACAATGGTTTTTTGGACGGGGCCTTTTTTTTTAATAAAACTAACTTCATTTTTTAAAAATAACAGCGGGGGAAAATCAACACAAACATAAATTTTTTAGGGCACACAGGACGACGACTCCACAATGACATAAAAGTTGTTTCAGTTTTTTGCCAACCCAAAAAAAACCAACAACTACTTACAACCAAAACCAAACTAAATGAAATGAAACACAAAAAGATAAACCCCCCCTTTTCCACAATTTTTCCTTTTTACCCTTTTTGGGGGCCCTTGCACTGACACAATCGGTGTCATTGTTGCGTTTTAGGGGTTTCACTGCAGCGGCGAATGAACAAGAGTGCTTTAATACATTTTTCTTTATAATTTGGGGCAGCATCCCTTTCACTTCCGACCCTAAAGCCCCTCCACCTTTTTTTTCCCCAATGTGTTGGTCTTTTAAACTGTGTTCTTGAAGTGACGACCGCAAAATCCAGAAACTGCCCAAGAACAAAATCTTCCTCGTTGTGGGACAAAAAAATTTCCCAACGCCTAAACTGCTGGATCACCTGAAAAAGCAGAACCTTACTCTTTGCTTTTTTTCCTTGAAAATTTTCCCAACCAACACAGCCACATTCGCCCCCCTCACTCAGCCCAACAAAAAGCGACTTTTGGTTTTCGACGCTCTCGGGGAAACCCCCTTTTCGAAATCGAGGCTCTCGTTCCGTTTTTTTTCCCTCTCGCTTTCCCTCACAGGAAACTGCCTCACTGCAAAAACACAGGGGGGTTTTTCCAAAAAGACCACATAAAAAAACCGTGTATTTGGTCAAAAAAATCTGTAAAAAAGGTAAACCCCTTTTAAAATGGGGTTTAGGGGGTTACAGCACAGCCCATAGAGGGCCAATCTAGTATGATTGAAATAACGGAAAAAGAGCTTCGTGAATGCAGTCGAGGAACTTTGATTTTTAGAGTTTTTAAAAATTTCTTGAAACTTTTTTTTATGAGGTTATTAGGCCAACTCATATTTATCAATTGTTATTCCTAGACTTTGAGGATGTAACCTGTTCAAAGGTTCATTTTTTTAAATGTACAGGGGAAAATTTAAATTTCAATTTTGTCTTTTTTGCCTGTTTGATAGCATGATTTATTTTTTTTGGGGGAACACATTATTTTTTTCATCCATTTTTCGAGGGGATTCGCACTTTCTTGAAAGGTGGGGAAAACGAACACAAATGATTTTTTTTGTTTTGTACATCGCAAACAGTTTACAGGGATGGGGGAAAGGAGAGGTAACATTGATGTAAATTTTTAACAGTAAGGACCAGGGTAGAGCCCGGGGACCCAAGGGGAAATGTTTTAAATGAAGAAAAGTTGTTTAATTTCACACACGGTTCCTATTGTGAATATGAGGGGAAAAAAAAGATTTTTGTGTAACCATACAATTTAGTTTTCTAAGTAAAGGGGTTTGGTCTATCACATCAATTTTTTTTTTTTTAAACAATAAAAGGGAAACACCACAAATCTGTTGGTAAGCTTTTTTGCCAGTCATCACCAGGTTTTTTTGGTTTGGGGATAAAAGGTTTGCCCCCAAACCCGGCTGTCTTGGAGAAGAAAATGGTATTTTAAGGGTGTATTGGTGTTTTTTAGGTTTTTCCAAAGGGTTGGGGAAAGGGGGAAAATGAGAGGCGGGTTTTTTTCAGGGGGGAGCTGTCCCCCCTTTTGGGGAATAGGGGACTTTCGCTTTTTTAAATTTTTGGAAAAGTTTTTTTCGAGAAAAATTTTAAGACGTATTTTAAGTATCTGTAATTCTGGAGCTGATATTTTTGGGGTTTTTTTCCTCTACCACCCCCGCGGGACCTAGTTTTTAGGTTTTTAGATGATAAATTTTAAAAAAAATTTTTGGGGAAAAAATTCAGACTGAGTTTTTATCTTGCAAATTTTTTTTAGTTTTTGTGGGGCGTTTATCGGATAATCGTCGAAAATTTTATTGGAAAGTGAAAAAGGGGGTGTTTTTTCGACACAGATGCCTTTTTAAATTTTATTTGAAAAGGGGTTATTGTTTTTAAGCTCTTTTAAACCCCATACCAATTTTTTGGGCGGTTTTTATATATTATTCCCGAAAAATTTTTTCGTTTTTCCCCTTTCGCTTCTGTGAATTTTTTGCATTTCCATTTTCAGATTCCCTTCTAGCCATTTGCTTTCAATCTCTAAGGTAACCTGCCCCCGAACTCTTTTTGTACCATCCGGTTTGGATCATGTCGTACTCAATCGTTTTTTTTAAAGGGGGGTTTTATCTAAAATTTTTGAAATGTTTTGACCAAATTCTACTGCAAATCTGGTTATTATTTGAAAATAAAGAGATTTGTTTTGAAGCATCAGAAATCTTGGTTTTAAAGTTTAAAGCAACGGTAGGCATTTTTGTTCCCGTTTTTGGGGGAATTTTTAAACCCTTTTTTGGGACCTGTACACAAAGGAAAAAATCACAATTTAGAACAGGACCAGCCGTTTGTTAGTTTACGAAACATAAAATTGTCAAAGTGTCTTGGGGTTGGGTCTCTTGTGGGGGTTTAATGAGCTAGCAAAATTTAATAACAATCTTACGTCGATGGTTTTTTTCTTTTTAAAATCTAGTTTTAAATCTCCATAAAATATTTTTCCTTGATTCAAGCAGACTGCATCCATCACTGTTAATTTTTTTGCCCAGTTTTCCCCCCCTTTTTGATGGGGCCTGTACAAATTTTTCCCAAAAGAAGGGGGTTTTTTTTTACTTAACTCTATCCAAAAAAAACATTCTACACCGTTACTTTCGGTTAGAATCTTTAAGCTAAAGGGTTTTCGTTGATTTTAAAAAAAACCCCCTCTTTCGAAAAAGGGATCTTCAAATTTTTGGGTTAACCTGGAATATTACACATTTCGCTAAGGGGGGTGCAGCTAATCTGGTTCAGGAGTCCAAGATAAAAAAGGGTTTCCATATTCAAAAAAAGTGTGAAAATCTGATGTCTTGTTAACTCATGTTGGAAAAAGGTACAAGGATCCTTCTTTCATGGCCAGCAATTTTTTTGCTCATTTCTATTTGGTAGAGTGATAAAAAAGGAAAAGACGATTTTCACGTTTTAATTGACGTTTTTAAATTTTATAACAAGGACCAAAAAATTTTTTTAAAAGGGGGAAAAAACGGGCTTTTATCACCGTAACAAATTTTTAAACCAAACGTAAAAGAACCACAAAAACAAACAAAAAAAAACAACAAGAAAAAAAACCCCCAAAACAAAAACGAAAAAAAATCTTCACATAATGCCCTTACTCCTCGGCCAGATATATACTTATGGAACACCCCTTTTGAAAGAAAATAACCTCCCCACAAAAAGCACTTCTAAAGAATTAAATTAAAAGGGGGGAATATGAGAAGAAAAAGTAAATGAAACTTAGACAAAAAAAAAGAACCCCAAAAAATCAAAAGAAAACAATGGGGGGGGAAAAGCCCACACACAAAAAAACAATCACGTAGCCGCACTTTAACTACGAGCTGCAATGCACAATATTGCCTTGCTCGCAGTAACCGCATTTTTGCAGAAGTTTGCTGCTGCAGA
>JAMYXO010008736.1:2500-7500 GCA_033310375.1 Conus canariensis
TGGATGAATTAATTGTCTGGAGAGAGAGAGAGAGAGAGAGAGAGAGAGAGAGAGAGAGAGAGAGAGAGAGAGAGAGAGAGAGAGAGAGAGAGAATCTGCAAGCGTTCATTAAAAAATCGTCATCATCGACATAGCCATCATCGCCAGCACTTTCACCACCACCACCACCATCATCATCATGATCATCATGATCATCATCATATCATCATCATCATCATCATCATCATCATCATCATCATCATCACCATCACCATCATCACCATCATCACCATCATCATTGCCATCATCTTTAGGAGTGTCACCATTGCCTGAGACCATTCTGCTGAGATGCACCTTTATTCCATCTCCGTTTCTTGCTCTTTAATCTGTCTGTCTGTCTGTCTGTCTGTCTGTCTGTCTGTCTACCTGAGTGCATGCCTTTGTCTTTCTCTGTCTGCCTGTATCCCCCTACCCCTGTCTGTCTGCCTGTATCCCCCTACCCCTGTCTGTCTGCCTGTATCCCCCTACCCCTGTCTGTCCGCCTGTATCCCCCTACCCCTGTCTGTCTGCCTGTATCCCCCTACCCCTCTCTGTCTGCCTGTATCCCCCTACCCCTCTCTGTCTGCCTGTATCCCTCTACCCCTCTCTGTCTGCCTGTATCCCCCTACCCCTCTCTGTCTGCCTGTATCCCCCTACCCCTCTCTGTCTGCCTGTATCCCCCTACCCTTCTCTATCTACCTGTATCCCCTACCCCTCTCTGTCTGCCTGTATCCCCCTACCCCTCTCTGTCTACCTGTATCCCCCTACCCCCTCTGTCTGCCTGTATCCCCCTACCCCTCTCTGTCTACCTGTATCCCCCTACCCCTCTCTGTCTACCTGTATCCCCCTACCCTCTCTGTCTGTCTGTATCCCCCTACCCCTCTCTGTCTACCTGTATCCCCCTACCCCTCTCTGTCTGTCTGTATCCCCCTACCCCTCTCTGTCTACCTGTATCCCCCCTACCCCTCTCTGTCTGCCTGTATCCCCCTACCCCTCTCTGTCTACCTGTATCCCCCTACCCCTCTCTGTCTGTCTGTATCCCCCTACCCCTCTCTGTCTACCTGTATCCCCCTACCCCTCTCTGTCTACCTGTATCCCCCTACCCCTCTCTGTCTGCCTGTATCCCCTTACCCCTCTCTGTCTGTCTGTATCCCCCTACCCCTCTCTGTCTGCCTGTATCCCCCTACCCCTCTCTGTCTGCCTGTATCCCCCTACCCCTCTCTGTCTGCCTGTATCCCCCTACCCTTCTCTATCTACCTGTATCCCCCTACCCCTCTCTGTCTGTCTGTATCCCCCTACCCCTCTCTGTCTGCCTGTATCCCCCTACCCCTCTCTGTCTACCTGTATCCCCCTACCCCTCTCTGTCTGCCTGTATCCCCCTACCCCTCTCTGTCTACCTGTATCCCCCTACCCCTCTCTGTCTGCCTGTATCCCCCTACCCCTCTCTGTCTACCTGTATCCCCCTACCCCTCTCTCTTTTCTTTAACGCTTCCTCGCCCTTTATGTTTCCATCGCTGTCCTCTTTTCTCTCTCACCCACGCACACGTACGCAGTCAACAACAAACAACAAAAACAAAACAAAACAAAAACACATGCAGATGCTTAGACAGACAGACAGACAGACACACAGACACACAGACACACACACACACACACACACACACACACACACACACACACTCAAGAGAGAGAGAGAGAGAGAGAGAGAGAGAGAGAGAGAGAGAGAGAGAGAGAGAGAGAATATGTATTCTTCTTCTTCTTCTGCGTTCGATTGAAGCTGGATGCGTCAGACTTGTAACCCGGCCGCCATGATGAAGCCCGCGGTCTTCTCCAGGTCAGAACGGGCTCCCCAAAGCTGCGCCTGTAACTCCGCTCCCCCCGGCCAGGTTTTGTGTCGTAGAGCTGCGTGAGTAGGACAGCGCAGGAGGACATGTTCAGGGGTCTGGGGTCCAGTGCCGCATGGACACTGGTCAGTGTAGGTGATCTTCAGGCGGTTAAGGTGGCTCAGCAGTCTGCAGTGGCCGGTCCTCAGTCTGAAGAGGATTGTCTGCTGGTGCCTTTGGAGCTGGTGGATCGGGTCAGCACCACTCTCTGCACCCAGCCTTCTCTTCCACTGGGACTGAAACTGGTTGTGGATGATGGTCTTGGCCTCCCTGTAGGTCACGGGGTGGCTGAACTGCTCCATTTTGCTGCCTGCTTTGGAGAGAGCATCAGCTTTTTCGTTGCCCATGATCCCACAATGAGACGGAATCCACTGAAGCGTAATGACAGACTGTTTTGAGAGTTCATAGAGGGCAGCCTTGATGTCTTGCGTATGTTGTTCATTTCTTGTGTTCTGAAGTCCCTGCAGCAGAGATCGGCAGTCTGTGAAGAAGACAACCTTCTGTGATGGGCTGGCCGGTTCCAGAAAGATCCTCACTGCGTGGAGCAGTGCTATTGCCTCTGCTCTGTAGTTGGAGGAGATCTTTCCAGTAGGGAAGGCCTTGTGTGTCAATCTTCCATTGGTGTGTCTGATGAAGAACCCTGCTCCTCCATTTTTGACTGCTCCTTCTGAGGATCCATCTGTGAAGACGTGGGTCCACTCACTGGGGTTGTATTGGTTGGCGATCATCTCCTGTGCTAGAGCTTTCATTACTTGAGGGGCTTGACGGTCCATTCTTTTAATGCCAGGAACTTCGGTGATGATTGCGACATCTTCCAGGTGATTGTCTGGTTCCTCAAAATTTGGAAGCATCTCCATTTCGGCTGGTGAAACAGGCAGCAGGTCTTCATTGCTGCGATGCAGGCTCTTAGACAGGTGGTTGAAACTTGTTCTCTTTAGCCTGTTTTTGGTGGGGTTCTGCATCTCGGTGTGCATGGGGTGGGTAGGCATACGCAGTAACTTTTCACTGTGGATGAAAACCTTCTCCTCGCGTCTGTCTTCGAGGGAATGTAGACTAGTAAGCTTCTCCATGGCTTGGATTGGGGTAGTCTTCATCCCACCAGTGATCAGTCGCAATCCTGCATTCTGCACTTTGTTCAGGCGACTGGTGTTGGTCTTGGATGCAGTGGCCCATGCAGAACTGCCATACTCCAGGGTTGGTCTGACGGTACCCACATACACCTTCTGCAGGATGCTGCTGTTTGCGCCCCAGGATGTACCGGCCAGCTTCTTCATGATGGCGAGCTTCCTGACTGCTTCGTTTTCAATGTTCTTGAGGTGCGGATTCCAAGTAAGCCGCTTGTCCAGCTTGATGCCTAGGTACATTGGGTTGTCTTCTTGTTTTAGCTCTCTTCCATTTATTTTCAGGCTGATGGTTTCTGGCAGTGGCGACAGCGAGAAGACTGTGGCCACTGTCTTGGTGGCATTGATTTCTACGCCCCACTCAGAGGCCCATCTTCCGACGTGTTCCAGTGCTTCCTGCATCCTGTAGCTGGCTGTGGTTAAATGTTCTGCAGCACTCCAGGCAGCAAAATCGTCGGCGTGGAGAGCTCTGGAGATGTGCTTGGTGAGCTTCTCAGCGATGTCATCAATGAAGATGAGAAAGAGTGTAGGGGAGATGACTCCTCCTTGTGGTACACCTTGTTGTAGAGTGATTCGGTGGCTAATTTTCCCATCAAGCTGAACTCTTGCTGTGCGGTACTGGAGGAAGTTGCGTATCCAGCGGTACATATTCCCTTCCACTTTCTTGTTTAGCAGCTTCAGGAGAAGTCCTTCCTTCCATACCTTGTCGAAGGCTTTGGTCAGGTCCACAAAGACAGCGAGTACCTTTTTCTTCTCCTGAAAGGCGTTTTCGATCTGTTGGGCGAGGTACACAAGCTGGTCTTCCGTACTGTGGTTTTTCCTGTATGCTGACTGTGTGTTGCTGAGCAGGTGATTTTCTTCCAGGTGTTTCAGCAGTCTTGTGTTCACCATTCTTTCCATCACCTTGCCCAGACAACTGAGGAGGCTGATTGGTCGGTAGCTGGATTTCTTGGTTTTGTCTTTTTGTTTCTTTCTGATGGGGATGATGACTGCTTCTCTCCATCGGTCTGGGAATTTCCCTGAGCTCCATGACTGGTTGATGATCAGAAGGAGCTTCTGTTTTGCTGTGGTTCCAAGTCTCCTGATCATGTCATTGGTAACACCATCTTTCCCTGGGGCTTTCTTTGGCTTTAGTTTTTTAATGGCTGCATTGAGTTCAGTCATGGAGAAGGCTGACATCATGGACGGTGTAGGGTTCTGGTGTTTCAGCTTCTCCCTGGTTTCCTTGCTGACTTCCTGCACTCGGGCAATGGGTATTGTTGCTTTGCTTTCCTCTTTGTAAAATTCTGCCAGGATGTTTGCTGCTTTCCTTCCCGTGTGGTGTGTACCATTTTCCTCGATGACGGTTTTGCTGTGTCCCGCTCTGGTGTCTTCATTCAGGGCTTTTGTCAGATTCCACAGCTTGCTGGTGTCCTTCTCCATGTTGAGGCTGCTGGTCTTCTCGTTCCAGCTCTTTTGGAGTTCAGCTTTCTTCTGTTGGTTGAAAGCTTCTTTGGCGTTGTTGTGCCTCACTAGGTTCTCTGGAGTGGGGGTTTGCTCCATAGCTTCTCTGGCATTGTCCATTTCAGTGTGAAGCTGTTCCAGTGTGTCACTCCAGTATGGCAGGTAATGTCTTCTTTTGCCCCTTGGGATTGCCTGCTTTGCTGCCTGAAGAATTGCATCAGTGAAATTCTGGACGTTCTTGTTCAGGTCATTTGCACAGCAAATGTTTTTGGTGTGGTGGTCAGCCTTTTCTGCAAAGAGGGTCCAGTTGGCTCGTTTGAAGTTCCAACTTGGTTGCATGTTGCGCTCAGTACATCCTAAGCTGGAGATGTTGAGAATGACTGGCAGGTGGTCGCTCCCTCCAAGCTGGGTGCTGACTTCTCTGGACGTGAGCTTGTGAATGTCCTCAGTAGCTACTGCCAGGTCTGGTGTGGAGGTGGTTTTCCAGGCTCTGGAGAAGTACGTTGGTTTGTCGTCCGCCTGGTTGATGAGTACT
>JAMYXO010008737.1:0-10516 GCA_033310375.1 Conus canariensis
TTGTATATGTACAGGAACAGATTTATGTTCTACGTCATTTCTGATCACGCAAACGTACTTGGCGTCAAGGCATGTTGGAACTTCTTCGAAAGCCGCTATGGAAAAGGGCCCTGTGATGGCCTTGGTGGGGTGGCAAAGAGGATGGCCGACCTAGCATCCTGCCAAAGCAGGACAATCCAGGATGCTGAAGACTTCTTCAAATGGGGAAAGGAGACCTCAAAAACGGTTCACTACATCTTCGTTAGTGAGGAAGATGTGAACGGAGAAAAACAGATCTTAGAAACCCTGACCAAAGACACAGTCCCATGCAAAGGGACTATGAAAGTACACTCTGTTTACACTGTAGAGAGAAACGTCATCATGACCAGAACAACCTCTTGCTGTTGTCACAATTGTCTGACAGGGGATCTCAAATAAATGTTAGCGAACCGCCCAGAGAACGTGGACAAACGAGTCACAAGACGAAACACAACTAGTTTCGACCTCTTAGGTCTTCATCAGGTGAGACATTAACGAATAAAACAATGAAAATTCACTTAGCTTTGATCGCTTCAGATCACTTGGTAGGGTTCAGCGCAAGGAAGAAGGCGTTGAATGAGAACGAGGCTGTTGGAAGGGAAATAGTGAGCGAGTCAAAGTCGTAATGAAGATAATAATATTACTGATAGGAATACTAATAATGGTCAAAATACTGAGAAAAAAAAAAAAAAAAAAAAAAAAAAGGGACAAGATTACTACCAATCTGTGTCAATAAGTATGGGTATGGGAGAAAGGAGAGTGGGTTAGAGGATTCTTAAACAGCAGGGTTGCCGTGGCAACAGTCCCAGAGGCGAAGGCGATGGTGATGTCAATGCCAGTGGTAGTATCAATACTAGCAATAGTATTACTGAATGATACTGCTAACAACGATAGTGAAGGTTAAGAAAGCATGATACAGAAATATATTTAGAAAATACAATTTTTATAATAATCAAATAAATAAATAAATGAAACATTAAAAATAATAATAAATTAAAAAATCAGTAAATAATAATAATAATAATTTAAAAAAAAAAAAAAATAATAATGATATAAATGCATAAATAAGATAGCTATAAGTTGTGTGAGGTGAATAGTGGGAGATAAGGTAGTATGTGTGTGTGTGGTGGGAGGATATTATGGGCTGAGATAGAAGTGGTGGGTTGGTACATGTTACTTTAAGGTGTAGATGCTATGAGGGTGGAGGGAAGAAGGGGATGGGTTTACGTACTAACTGGGGGAGGGGGAGGGGCAACATATTCACACCTATACACAATCTCTCTCTCTCTCTCTCTCTCTCTCTCTCTCTCTCTCTCTCTCTCCCCCCCCCCCCTTTCACGACCAACGATAAAGGAGCCAGCATTCTATTTATTATGTGTGTGTGTATGTGTGAGTGTGAGTGTGTGTGTGTGTGTGTGTGTGTGTGTGTGTGTGTGTGTGTGTGTGTGTGTGTGTGTGTGTGTGTTCCATTGGTAATATCAGCCTTATTCATTGGTTACCCCCACCTCCACCCCCAGCAACCGCCATATCCACCAACACCCCTACACACATCATTACTAGGGCAGGGGGAGGGGGGAGTAAGTCGATTGATGTAGCAAATGGAGAGACTCAGAGAGTGTAGGAAAAGGGAAGATGATGATAGCTGCAACCTATGTCTGAGGTAAACAGAGGGAGGTAGGGTGGTATGGGTGTGTGTAGGTGGGGGATATTTCAGGCTGGAGCTGCAGAGATGGAATGGTACATACTACTTTTGGACGTTGATGCCATGAGGGTGGACGGTGCCCAGTTTGGCAATGAGATGAGATTCCTGCATAAGGCGTTCCAAGCTGTCACTCTTAGATTGCCAAAGTGCCAAGACTTTGACATGGTTGATGTTGTGTTGGGCATGGTTGAAGTGTAGAGCGACTGGTTTGGGCCGATGGTGGCGGATGTCGGCCAGGTGTTCAGAGATGCGCGTCTCAAGTGTGCGAGATGTCTCACCTACATAGATCTTACCGCACAGCTGACAGTGGATGGCATACACAATGTTGTGGCTCTGGCAGGAGAAAGTGCGTTTAATAGTGAAAGAGCCTGTGGGGCCATGTAGGATGGTGTCTGGTTTGGTGAGAGAGCAGATTTTGCAGTTGGGTTTTGAGCAGGGGAAAGTACCTGGTGGCTTAGGTGTTGAGATTTTGTTCAGCTTAGAGCGCACCAGTAGGTCGTTGAGGTTTTTGTCACGTTTGAAAGTGATCATTGGTGTGGTCTCAAAGGCAGGTTTATGGTTTTCTACTATGTGCCAGTTAGACTTCAGGATCCTGCAGATGGGCAGATTGTGAGGATGGAAGAGAAGGCAGGCAGTGGGTCTGTCTGTCTCTTTGGGAGGTTTAGTTTCCAGAGTAGATGTTCTGGATTTAGCTGCAGTGCGGCTGAGAGCATCACTGATGACGGCACTAGGGTATCCACGGTTGGTGAAAAAATCAGACATTTTGGCTGCTTGTATAGTGAAATCCTCTTCGCTAGAGCACAGTCTGCGTAGGCGAAGGAATTCAGAATATGGAATGCTATTTTTAGTGGACTGGTGGTGGGAAGATGTGTAGTCCAGGTATGAGTGCGCATCAGTAGGTTTGTAGAAGACTGAGGTTTGAAGCAGTCCATCTTTGAGGGAGATAGTGATGTCCAGGAAATTAACTGACTGTGAAATGGTGTAGGTCAGCTGGATGGATGGATGGAAGGTCTGTGCAAAGTTGAGGAAATTCTGGAGGTCATGTTCTGGCATGGATGTGGCTCCCAATCCATCATCTATGTATCTTTTGTAGAGCTCTGGTGTTGGGCCTGTGTAAGAGGTTAGTAGGCGGTGTTCTAGGTGTCCCATGAAGAGGCAGGCATAGGATGGTCCCATTTTGGTTCCCATAGCAACACCACTGATTTGTGAGAATGTGTGGTTGTTGAATTCAAAAGTATTGAGGGTGAGGACTAATTCTGCAAGTCTGACTAGTGTAGCTGTGGGAGGGTGTTGATGGTTGGGGGGCCGTTTGTTAAGAAAGAATGCGAGGGCCTTCAGTCCATCAGCATGAGGGATGGAAGTGTAGAGAGAGACGACATCAAGGGTAAAGAGGAGGCTGGGTTTGAAAGTGGGATCTGTGTTGTATGAATTAATCATGTTGAGTGTGTGTGTAGTGTCTTTGAGGTATGTGGGGAGGCCTTGTACTATGGGTTGGAGGAGAGAGTCTAAGTACTGTGAAATGTGTTCTGTAGGGCAGCTGCATGCAGATACTATGGGTCTGCCGGGAGTATTGGTTTTGTGTATTTTAGGGAGCAGGTAGAAGGTGGGTTGTTTGGTGTCTGTCATTATGAGGAGTTTGGCTGTCTTCGGTAAGTTGTTGTGTTTGATTTCTTGTTTAACTGTGGTTGAGATGAGTTTCTGGTGTTGGGGGAGGGGTGATGCTGTGAGTGGTGTATAGAAATTTGTGTCTGACAGTTGTCTGTGTGCTTCTTTTATGTACAACTGTTTGTCCCAGACCACCACTGCACCACCCTTGTCTGCTGGTTTGATGACAATGTCTTGTCTTTGTCTCAGTGATTCAAGGGCTTTTTGTTCATCCCGTGAGAGGTTGGAATTGCGGACAGGTTTGGATTTAACTTGAGAGATTTCTTTTCTACACTTTTTGATGTAGAGTTCAACTTCAGTGGATTTGTCAAGAGGTGGCTGGCGAAGCACTGGAGTTCGAAAAAGGTGGGTAAAAATGTCTGAGCTGTCTGGTAGAGGGGGCTTGGGCACACCGTCAAGTGCAGCCATCCATCTTAATTTTCTAAAGAATCTTTCAACATCAACGTGGTTTTGATATTTATTGGTGGCAGGCTGAATGGGAATAAATTTCAGACCTTTTGCCAGGACTGATCTTTCATCATTGGTGAGAGTCAGATTATCAGGAATGCAGCGAACAAGGTGGCGGTGTTGCTCATGGGTGATAGAAGGGTCAGTGTTGTGTGTAGGGGATTCAACTGGTCTGGGTTTGCCTCGTGTTTGTTTCGTAATTTTGATAACTTGTCTTGCTTAATCTGGTAGCAGTGATTGTGAATGAGCTGGTTGTGTGTATGGATGAGCTGTCTGAGTCTTGAAGCAGTGGCTATGGGCATGATGATTGTGGTTTGTTGTTTGAAATGTTGAAGAAGACGGGAGAGAGATTCCAGGGATGAATTGAGTGTTTTGATATGTGCCAACATGAGTCTACGGCTGGCTTGGAATAGAATTCTTGTAGTGGTAGTGGTAAGAGCGGTGTTATGAAGATCGGATGGGGTGTGAGAAAGTGAGAATCCGCGAGGGGTGATTCGCAGTCGAATGCATTGTTTTAGAAAGTTGAGATGAGATGCAGATTTCGTTTTCTGAAACTGTGTTTTAGCATATCCTAGTGCAAATGGCTGGATGATAGGTGGCAGAAAATGAATGGACTGGTGAAAACTGGCATGTGTATGGGAGAGGAATTGGGGGGCCGGCATTATGTTCTGATTTAGGTTCTTAGAGTTGAGAGGTCAGGAGTGCCTGATTGCGATCGCACGTACACGACTAAAAACGTATGTTAAACGAAATACGGATCAATGATTAACAGTATACAATGATCGAAAGACGTATACACGATAACAATCACACACACTGATGACGTAAACAGAAATACAAAACAACGAAGGGTACCAGTCAGTATGAATCAAAATAGATCTAGTTGCAAAGCCAGAGGACTGCAGGCGGAAATCTAAACAAATCACAACATTGTGTATGCCATCCACTGTCAGCTGTGCGGTAAGAAATCTATTGAGGTGAGATCATCTCGCACACTTGAGACGCCATCTCTGAACACCTGCCGACATCCGCCACCACGGCCCAACCAGTTCGCTCAACAACTTCAACCATGCCCAACACAACATCAACCATGTCAAAAGTCTTGGCACTTTGGCAATCTAAGAGTGACAGCTTGGAACGCCTTATGCAGGAATCTCATCTCATTGCCAAAACTGGGGCACCGTCCACCTCATGGCAATCAACGTCAAAAGTAGTATGTACCATCCAATCTCTGCAGCTCCAGCCTGAAATATCCCCCACCTACACACACCCATACCACCCACCTCCCTCTGTTTACCTCAGACATAGGTTGCAGCTATCATCATCTGCCTTTTCCTACACTCTCTGAGTCTCTCCATTTGCTACATCAATCGACTTACTCTCCCCTCCCCCTGCCCTAGTAATGAAGGTGTTAGGGGTGTTGGTGGATATGGCGGTTGCTGGGGTGGAGGTGGGGTTAACCAATGAATAAGGCTGATATTACCAATGGAAACACACACAACACACAACACACAACACACACACACAAACAACACAACACTACACACAACACTACAACTCACACATACACACACACATAATAAATAGAATGCTGGCTTTCTTTATCGTTGGTCGTGAAGGAGTGTAGGAGGCAGGGGGGGGGAGCGAGAGAGAGACAGAGAGAGAAGAGAGAAGACGATTTGTGTATAGGTGGTTGAATATGTTGCCCCTTCCCCCTCCTCCCCAGTTAGTACTAAACCATCCCTTTCTCCCTCCCCCTCATAGCATCTACACCTTAAAGTAACATGTACCAACCCACCATTCTATCATCCAGCCCATAATATCCTCCAACACACCCCAACACACAACACTACCTTACTCCCACTATTCACCTCACACAACTTATAGCTATCTTATTTATGCATTTATTATCATTATTTTTTTTATTTTTTTTTTTTAATTATTATTAGTGAGTTATTTACTGATTTTTTAATTTATTATTATTTTAATGTTTCATTTATTATTTATTTGATTATTATAAAAATTGTTTTTCTATAATTATTTCTGTATCATGCTTTCTTACCTTCACATCGTTGTTAGCAGTATCATTCATAATACTATTGCTAGTATTGATACTACACTGCCATTGACATCACCATCGCCTTCGCCTCTGGACTGTTTTCCACGGCAACCCTGCTGTTTAAGAATCCTCTAACCCACTCTCCTTTTCTCCATACCATACTTATTGACACAGATTGTATTAATCTTGTCCCTTTTTTTTTTTTTTTTTTTTTTTTTCTCAGTATTTTGACCATTATTAGTATTCCTATCAGTATTATTATTATCTTCATTACGACTTTGACTCGCTCACTATTTCCCTTCCAACAGCCTCGTTCTCATTCAACGCCTTCTTCCTTGCGCTGAACCCTACCAAGTGATCTGAAGCGATCAAAGCTAAGTGAATTTTCATTGTTTTATTCGTTAATGTCTCACCTGATGAAGACCTAAGAGGTCGAAACTAGTTGTGTTTCGTCTTGTGACTCGTTTGTCCACGTTCTCTGGGCGGTTCGCTAACATTTATTTAAGATTTGTTTAGATTTCCGCCTGCAGTCCTCTGCTTTGCAACTAGATCTATTTTGATTCATACTGACTGTACCCTTCGTTGTTTTGTATTTCTGTTTACGTCATCAGTGTGTGTGATTGTTATCGTGTATACGTCTTTCGATCATTGTATACTGTTAATCATTGATCCGTATTTCGTTTAACATACGTTTTTAGTCGTGTACGTGCGATCGCAATCAGGCACTCCTGACCTCTCAACTCTAAGAACCTAAATCAGAACATAATGCCGGCCCCCCAATTCCTCTCCCGTACACATGCCAGTTTTCACCAGTCCATTCATTTTCTGCCACCTATCATCCAGCCATTTGCACTAGGATATGCTAAAACACAGTTTCAGAAAACGAAATCTGCATCTCATCTCAACTTTCTAAAACAATGCATTCGACTGCGAATCACCCCTCGCGGATTCTCACTTTCTCACACCCCATCCGATCTTCATAACACCGCTCTTACCACTACCACTACAAGAATTCTATTCCAAGCCAGCCGTAGACTCATGTTGGCACATATCAAAACACTCAATTCATCCCTGGAATCTCTCTCCCGTCTTCTTCAACATTTCAAACAACAAACCACAATCATCATGCCCATAGCCACTGCTTCAAGACTCAGACAGCTCATCCATACACACAACCAGCTCATTCACAATCACTGCTACCAGATTAAGCAAGACAAGTTATCAAAATTACGAAACAAACACGAGGCAAACCCAGACCAGTTGAATCCCCCTACACACAACACTGACCCTTCTATCACCCATGAGCAACACCGCCACCTTGTTCGCTGCATTCCTGATAATCTGACTCTCACCAATGATGAAAGATCAGTCCTGGCAAAAGGTCTGAAATTTATTCCCATTCAGCCTGCCACCAATAAATATCAAAACCACGTTGATGTTGAAAGTTCTTTAGAAAATTAAGATGGATGGCTGCACTTGACGGTGTGCCCAAGCCCCCTCTACCAGACAGCTCAGACATTTTTACCCACCTTTTTCGAACTCCAGTGCTTCGCCACCACCTCTTGACAAATCCACTGAAGTTGAACTCTACATCAAAAAGTGTAGAAAAGAAATCTCTCAAGTTAAATCCAAACCTGTCCGCAATTCCAACCTCTCACGGGATGAACAAAAAGCCCTTGAATCACTGAGACAAAGACAAGACATTGTCATCAAACCAGCAGACAAGGGTGGTGCAGTGGTGGTCTGGGACAAACAGTTGTACATAAAAGAAGCACACAGACAACTGTCAGACACAAATTTCTATACACCACTCACAGCATCACCCCTCCCCCAACACCAGAAACTCATCTCAACCACAGTTAAACAAGAAATCAAACACAACAACTTACCGAAGACAGCCAAACTCCTCATAATGACAGACACCAAACAACCCACCTTCTACCTGCTCCCTAAAATACACAAAACCAATACTCCCGGCAGACCCATAGTATCTGCATGCAGCTGCCCTACAGAACACATTTCACAGTACTTAGACTCTCTCCTCCAACCCATAGTACAAGGCCTCCCCACATACCTCAAAGACACTACACACACACTCAACATGATTAATTCATACAACACAGATCCCACTTTCAAACCCAGCCTCCTCTTTACCCTTGATGTCGTCTCTCTCTACACTTCCATCCCTCATGCTGATGGACTGAAGGCCCTCGCATTCTTTCTTAACAAACGGCCCCCCAACCACAACACCCTCCCACAGCTACACTAGTCAGACTTGCAGAATTAGTCCTCACCCTCAATACTTTTGAATTCAACAACCACACATTCTCACAAATCAGTGGTGTTGCTATGGGAACCAAAATGGGACCATCCTATGCCTGCCTCTTCATGGGACACCTAGAACACCGCCTACTAACCTCTTACACAGGCCCAACACCAGAGCTCTACAAAAGATACATAGATGATGGATTGGGAGCCACATCCATGCCAGAACATGACCTCCAGAATTTCCTCAACTTTGCACAGACCTTCCATCCATCCATCCAGCTGACCTACACCATTTCACAGTCAGTTAATTTCCTGGACATCACTATCTCCCTCAAAGATGGACTGCTTCAAACCTCAGTCTTCTACAAACCTACTGATGCGCACTCATACCTGGACTACACATCTTCCCACCACCAGTCCACTAAAAATAGCATTCCATATTCTGAATTCCTTCGCCTACGCAGACTGTGCTCTAGCGAAGAGGATTTCACTATACAAGCAGCCAAAATGTCTGATTTTTTCACCAACCGTGGATCCCTAGTGCCGTCATCAGTGATGCTCTCAGCCGCACTGCAGCTAAATCCAGAACATCTACTCTGGAAACTAAACCTCCCAAAGAGACAGACAGACCCACTGCCTGCCTTCTCTTCCATCCTCACAATCTGCCCATCTGCAGGATCCTGAAGTCTAACTGGCACATAGTAGAAAACCATAAACCTGCCTTTGAGACCACACCAATGATCACTTTCAAACGTGACAAAAACCTCAACGACCTACTGGTGCGCTCTAAGCTGAACAAAATCTCAACACCTAAGCCACCAGGTACTTTCCCCTGCTCAAAACCCAACTGCAAAATCTGCTCTCTCACCAAACCAGACACCATCCTACATGGCCCCACAGGCTCTTTCACTATTAAACGCACTTTCTCCTGCCAGAGCCACAACATTGTGTATGCCATCCACTGTCAGCTGTGCGGTAAGATCTATGTAGGTGAGACATCTCGTACACTTGAGACGCGCATCTCTGAACACCTGGCCGACATCCGCCACCATCGGCCCAAACCAGTCGCTCTACACTTCAACCATGCCCAACACAACATCAACCATGTCAAAGTCTTGGCACTTTGGCAATCTAAGAGTGACAGCTTGGAACGCCTTATGCAGGAATCTCATCTCATTGCCAAACTGGGCACCGTCCACCCTCATGGCATCAACGTCCAAAAGTAGTATGTACCATTCCATCTCTGCAGCTCCAGCCTGAAATATCCCCCACCTACACACACCCATACCACCCTACCTCCCTCTGTTTACCTCAGACATAGGTTGCAGCTATCATCATCTTCCCTTTTCCTACACTCTCTGAGTCTCTCCATTTGCTACATCAATCGACTTACTCCCCCCTCCCCCTGCCCTAGTAATGATGTGTGTAGGGGTGTTGGTGGATATGGCGGTTGCTGGGGGTGGAGGTGGGGGTAACCAATGAATAAGGCTGATATTACAATGGAACACACACACACACACACACACACACACACACACACAACACACAACACACACACTCACACTCACACATACACACACACATAATAAATAGAATGCTGGCTCCTTTATCGTTGGTCGTGAAAGGGGGGGGGGGGAGAGAGAGAGAGAGAGAGAGAGAGAGAGAGAGAGATTGTGTATAGGTGTGAATATGTTGCCCCTCCCCCTCCCCCAGTTAGTACGTAAACCCATCCCCTTCTTCCCTCCACCCTCATAGCATCTACACCTTAAAGTAACATGTACCAACCCACCACTTCTATCTCAGCCCATCATATCCTCCCACCACACACACACATACTACCTTATCTCCCACTATTCACCTCACACAACTTATAGCTATCTTATTTATGCATTTAGTATCATTATTTTTTTATTTTTTTTTTTAATTATTATTATTATTATTTACTGATTTTTTAATTTATTATTATTTTTAATGTTTCATTTATTTATTTATTTGATTATTATAAAAATTGTATTTTCTAAATATATTTCTGTATCATGCTATTCTTAACCTTCACTATCGTTGTTAGCAGTATCATTCAGTAATACTATTGCTAGTATTGATACTACCACTGGCATTGACATCACCATCGCCTTCGCCTCTGGGACTGTTGCCACGGCAACCCTGCTGTTTAAGAATCCTCTAACCCACTCTCCTTTCTCCCATACCCATACTTATTGACACAGATTGGTAGTAATCTTGTCCCTTTTTTTTTTTTTTTTTTTTTTTCTCAGTATTTTGACCATTATTAGTATTCCTATCAGTAATATTATTATCTTCATTACGACTTTGACTCGCTCACTATTTCCCTTCCAACA
>JAMYXO010008738.1:0-10515 GCA_033310375.1 Conus canariensis
GCACACTATCCTGAAAAGGGCTTATACACAAACGCACAAGCGTATATCACACAATATTGTGGTTTTGTTGGGTTTTGTGTTTCTCCAGGGGTTTGAAAATACTATTTATGTTCTTTGGAGACTTTCTAATTTTAAAATGGTAACCATTGGGCACACAGAATCTTGGCATCTTTTTTTGTGTTGTTTTTCTTTTTTTATACCCCTTGGAGGGCATTCCAAAAATGCTATACACACCGCCAAGCTTTTATCAACAAAGTTTGTGATCATGTTTGCCATCTGTATTTCCCCAGTGGTAAGAAATCTGTTTTATTCTGGAGACTTCTATGAGTTTGCAGGGGTCAGCCCCAGATACAAAAATTTCTTGTGTATCTGTGCTTCCCTGTTTTTCGTTGTTCAAGGAATGATACCCCGAATGGCCTTTTGCTGTCGACTTGGTTTGGCAACATAATCTCCGTTTATTGAGGCATGGAGCACTTTCTAGAAAGCTCATCTACAACAAATATCTCGCACGTGTTGTGATTTTTGCTTTCCAGTCTGTATTTTCGGTGGTTAGCTATCTGTTTTATTCATTGGAATGTTGCGAGTTTAACAGAGGTCGGGTTTTGACATTTTTTCTTGAAAATTTTTTTTTTTAAACAAAAGAAATTTGTTTATTTATTTAAAGAGAAAAGGCCCCAATTTTCGTCCAGGACCTTGCACACACGTGTGGGGCACCCCACCAACACACACACACACCACCACACACACACAAAAACCCAACACACAAAAACAGCGCATACTATTCACACACAACATTTGTGATTCTAGCTGGACAGTCTTTTTTTTTGTTCGTAAGCTGTTTCACATTCTTTTTGGACAGCTGTAAGTTTCCCAGAGGTCAGGTATACATTATTCTTGTGTATCTTTTTTGTTTTGTGCTTTTGTTTGTTTAAATGAGGATGGACATATCCAAAAGGGTTATCCGCACGCACTACATACTCAACAAGATTGTGATTCTTCTTGCCAGTTTTGTGTTTCAGGGTAGGCGGAGTTTTTCATGTTTTTTGGGAGCTTCTGAAAGTTAAGCAGTTTCAACCATTGGGCACAAAGAACTTTGTGTATGTTTGTTTGCTTTTTGTTTTTTTTTTTGTAGAGTATGTGGGGCATTCCAAAAATGGTCATACACACAGCCAAGAATACTCCACAAAGTTTGTGGTCTGTTTGCCAGTCTGTATTTTTTCAGTGGAAGCATATCTTTTTAAAATTCTGGAGATTCTATGGTTTGCCAGAGTCGCCGAGATAACTGACGGTGCAGTTTCTTGTGTAGCTTTGTTTGTTTTTTTTCTTGTTTTATTGAGGTGTGGTGCACATTCCTTTTGGGGGCTTTAACCACCACGCACAAGATATTTTCAACAATGTTTGTGATTCATTTGCTAGTCGAATTTCGGTGGTAACGTCGCTTCATATCTTTTGAAAACAGCGAGTTTCTCAGAGGTCAGGTCAATGTTCCATGTCAAATTTTTCTTTTCATTGTACGAGCACTTTGCTATTAGGGGTTTTACATACACACTCCCTGTACTGCCACCGATTCTTCTGTGCTGAGTGCATTTTTTGGTGCAAACATGTCTGTTTTATATCCTTTTGGGGAAAGGGTTTTAGCTTACAAGGCAAAGTAAATCATTATTTGTGTACCTTTGTTTTTGGGTTTTTTTTTTTTTTTTTTGTGGGATTTTTTTTAACGTTTTTGTTAAAAAAGGTACTGAACTTTCCTAAAAGGGTCATAAAACACACCACAAGCTATACTCACCAAAATTTGTGATTCATGCTTGCCAATCGTATTTCCGGTGGAAACGGGCTGTTACATATCCCTTTGGAGACTTTGTGAGTTTACCTGAGTAGCCGTCAGATACCAATTTCTTGTGTATCTGTGCTAGCTGTTTATCTTATGATTTCAGTGAAATGATAGCCCTGTAGGGCCCTTTTGCTGGGGGTTGGTTTGGTAACTAATTCTGTTTTAAATGGGGCATGGAGCACATTCCTTTTTGGGCCACCACACAAAACCACAAAAGCATATACTCGCACATTTTGAAATTTTTGGTTTCCCCAGTCTTATTTCTTGGTGGTTTGATATTGTTTCATTTTCATTGGAAAATTTGGGGTTTTTAACAGAGGTCAGGTGACATTATTTTTTGATTCTTTTTTTTTAAAGTTTTTTTTTTTTCTTAATTTATTTTTAATAAGTAAGGGCCCACTTTCTCTAAATGTCAAAAACCACAACACACACACTCACAAATGCACCCCCGCGCGCACCAAAGCGCAAAATATTCACAACAGTGTTTGTGTTCAAGCTGGACGTCTTTTTATTTTTTGTTTGTAAGTGTTTTTCAATTTTTTTTGGACAGCTGAATTTTCCGAGGTAGGTATAACTTTTTTCTTGTGTATCTTTTTTTTTTTGTGCTTTTGTTTGTTTGATGAGGTATGGAGCATATCCGTAAGGGTTTTTAAATGAAAGCACAAAATAAAGCTCACACAATGATTTTTGATTCTTGCTTGCCAGTTTTGGGTTTTTTAGTGGTAGACAACCCCATTTTTTCTTTTGGGATTCTGAAGTTAAGCAGTGGGCAACATTTGGAAAAAAACTGTTTGTGTTTTTTTTTGTTTCTCTTTTTTTTTCCTGTTTTTTTAGGTTATGTTGGGCATTCCAAAAAATGGCTCATACCCCACAGCACAAGCATATACCAACCCCAAAGTTTGTGGTCATGTTTACCAGTCTGTATTTCTCAGTGGGTAAGCATATCTGTTTAAATTCTTTGGAGATTTCTATGAGTTTGCCGAGATAAACTAACAGTGCACATAATTCTTGGTACCTTTTTTTGCTTGTTTGTTTTTTGTTTTATTGGGGGTTTGGAGCACATTCCTTTGGGGCTCATACACACACACACAAAGATATACTGAACAACGTATGTGATTCTGCTTCCATCTATTTTTCGGGTGATACACATTTGTTTTCATATTTTTTTGGAAATGGCAATGGTTTTCAGGGGTGGGAACTTCGTGTGTGTGAAAAATTTTCTTTTTCCCGGGGCCCTTTTTCCCCTTTTTGGGTCTTACATACACAAAAATTTCTGCCACTATTTTTCCCTGCGAGTAGCATTTCTTGTGGCAAAATTTTTGTTTCATACCCTTTGGATAAGTTTTGAGTTTATCAGAGGATATGTAAACCTTTAATTTAGTGATGATTGTATTTTGTTTTTTTTTTTTTCTTACATTTTTTTTTTTTTTTTGGGAAAAGGGCACAGAGCACTTTCCTAGACAGGCTCATACACCATACACACCAAACACCACCACACCCACACAACACACACACACACACCCCACACAAGTTTTTAACCACACAATTTTTGTAAATTCATGCTTCCCCATGTTTCTTTCGTTATTCTTGTTTTTTTGAGGTATGGGCACATTCTTATAGGGGCTCATACCCACGCACAAGATATACTCACAAAATGAAGTGATTCATGTTTGCGTCGATTTTCAGTGGAAGCAGTCTTTTCCTTTCTTTGGAAACGGCGTGATTTTTCCCCGGGTCAGGTACCGTTCATGGTGTAAAACATTTTTTTTTTTATTTTTACAAAGCTTTTTCCTATTAGGGGTCTTACATACCCAAAGCATATCCTACACATGTTCTTCCTTTTGCCAGGTGCATTTCTTCGTAGCAGCTTTTTTCTGTTTAATCCTTTGGAGATGGCTTTGAGTTTTCAGAGGACATGTACCGTTTTTAAATGTATCTTTGTTTTTTCGTTGTTTGTTTTTTTACATTTTTTTTAATAAGGTACGACACTTTTCAAAAGGGCTGTACACACACGCACAAGCTATACTCACACTGGTTTCATGTTTGCCATTTTCAGTGGTAACTATTTTTTTTAAATTGCTTTGGAAACAGTTGGGGTTTTCCCAAAAGTCGGAAATATTTTTTGGTCTTTGTTTCTCTTTGCTTCAAATGGTTTATGGGCATTTTTCTTATATAAGGGGTCTTGCATACATGCACAAGCTCAACTCAATACTGTGACTTGCCTTGCAAGTCTGTTTAAGTGGTAACCATGTCTGTTTTATATTCTTTGGAAATGGCTTTGTGTTTTCAGGGGTTAAGTACCCATCATTTTTGTGTACAAATTTTTCCCCCATTTTTTCTGTAATGAGATACGATCACCCCTTTTAGGTTTTACCACATCACAGGCATTAATTCACATTGTGGATTCTTCCTTGCCAGTCTGTATTTCGGTGGTTAGAATGTTTTTTTATATTCTTGGGTTGTTCAATGAAATTTTAAAATTTTTTTTGAAGCAGTTTTTGCTTTTTTAAAATCAGTTATTGTAGCACTGGATTCGGAGAAAAAAACTGGGCACCTTTTAAATCAGCCAAAATAGTTCCTGAGTTTTTCCAATTACGCCCCAAATTTTTCTGGCATTTTTTGGGCTCTGTTTTGAGTAGGAATTTTAGTTTTTTTACTAAAGGCCATGGCACTTGATTTTGTTGTTTTGACATACATTCCTTAAATTTTAGGGGGTCTGTGCTGCATTCCATGTTTTATTTACTCTCAAGGGGAAAATATTTTTAAGTCGGACTTGACAGTATAGACATAAAAATTTTACGAGACTCCATGAAATCCTTTTTCAGAAGGCCCACCCTTATGTGATCTTTAATTTCTGAGGAAGACCATTTTTCATCTGATCTAAAAATTTTTCAGAAAAAAGATTGTTTTAAAAATTTTGGTGGTTTTTTAGTGAATTTTTAAGGGTTTTTGTGAATGTTTTTTTTGTGTTTTTTTTTTTAAATACAATTTGTGAGTTGTTCAATGCGGGTGACAGCCCTGATAAAAGGGCCCTTTGCGGTTGGTGGGGCAAAGCAACTTTCCTTTCCCTTTTAATTTCACATTGTCCAAATTTTGTCCCATGACTAAAACCCAGCGGGCAAAACCAAATCAGAAACAAAGAAAATATAATAATAATCATATGTGTTTGTTTTACAACATGCATCACAAACAGCATTGACCCTTAATTCCAGCAACAAAGAAGCTTTATGTATAAACTATTTAAAATCGTCCAAAAAAAGAAATTTTTACCATTTCCCAGGGGCAGCCGTAAAAGGAAGAAACAGTTTTGGCCTTTTGAATATGCCCACTTTTTTTAACCCAATTTCTTATTTTCCAATTTTGAAGAAGTCCATGGGCATTCCATGATGTACCACTAAAAGTGAAACATAATCTTTTGAGTGTTGGGCTTGCGCGATGCGAACATAAATTTTTTTACGAGACTCCAGGGGAAAACCTTGTTTCAGGGATGTCCCCCCTGAGTGATTTTGGGTTTCTGAGGGAGATTGTATTTTCATCTGATATAAGATTAACAGAAAAAGTTTTTTAACAAATTTCGGGGGTTTTTTTGTTTTGTTTTGTTTTTGTTTTTTTGGGCTTAACATGGTGCACCCCTGTGGCCCCTTTGGGTGCGGGCTTAAGAACATCGCCTTACCTTTAAACCTTTACCTTATCTTACCTTACCTTACTTACCTTACCTTACCCCTACCTTACCCATCAGTTTTAGCAGAATTTTGGCATGTTGTTATACTTTTGAACAAACGAATGGACACACATTTCTTTTTGTAGGAAAGCCCCCCCCCTTTTTGTGGACCCTTTCCCTCTCTCTCTCTCTCCCCCTTCTCTCTCTCTCTCCTTTTTCCCTCTTAACATTTTGCAGAGATTCCATGAAAATCTTTTTCAAAAAATATCCCACCTAGGATTTTTTTTCAGTTTCTGAAAGAGTTTCACCATTTTTATCTGCCCAAAGATTTTTAAAAAAAAATTTAATGAAATTTGGTGTGTTTTCAAAAAATCTGTTTTAATTGTGTGTGTGTTTGGAGTTGCTTTAGTGAAAGCAGCCTGATCTGGCCTTGGGGGGCTGGAGAAACAGCAACTTATTCTCTCTTAATTTTCTCTTCTCTTCAATTTTTATTCCTCCTCTCTTGTTTTCCCCCAACATTTTTCTCTGATCTAAGATTTTATGAAGAAAGATTTTTTTGAAATTCTGGTGGTTTTTAGAAAAACTGTTTTAATGAGTTGTGTGTGTTGTGGTTGTTTTTTAATCTATTTGATTTGATTAAATTAGGTGACACCTGATATGGTTTTAGGGCGGCTGGGTTTATAAAAAACTATCTTTAAACCCAAGCCGGGATGTTGCGGAAAAAATTTCTCTGTTGTGTGTGTGTAATTTATGCAGGGTTAAATATTCGGATAAACAAATGATGCAGGTAGGTGGCTCCAAAGATTTTGGGTTCCCTGCTTTAGGGTTTGGTTGGAATGAATTTTTATGGGTGCCATACTGTTTGTGTAGCCTGTCACATGTTGTCGGTATGTAAATCATGGGTAGGTGATTTTAAATGCCATGAAAAAATCGGCACGTTGAAAAAAAAATTGCTATTCAAACCACTACATAGATATGGTGTAAACTTTTCTTTTGTGATAAATGTATTATTGTTAAAGTGGTCATTGAAGGTATACTGTATATAATGAACAGTGTGATTCTGCGTTTTGAAATTGAAAAGTGAAATTGAAAAGAAGAGGTTGAAGGAAAATAAAATAAACACAGGAAACCACTTTTTGACTGTTCAGTTAGTGGCTGTTGACAGGAGGAAAAGAGTGCTGATCTTTGTAGATGTTAAGTTACTTGTGTGGTGGGTGGTGTTTTGTGTGTGTGTGTGCACATGTGCATCCCTGCATAATGATTTGTTGCATGTTTTGTCAGTTTTTTCAAACATGTGATGCATCTCTCTCTTCTCTCTCTTGTTTGTCTCTGTCTCTCTCTTGTTCTCTCCTCTCTCTCTTTCTCTCTCTCTTCCTTTCCTGTTTTGGCTAAAGGCCCCCCTTCTCTCCGGTTCTCTCTTCATAAATTTAAAAAAAAGAGATGATTTTTGCCAAAATCGTTGGCATGCCAATGTGATAAAAAAGTGGGCAGGGGATAGGCCTTTACGAAAGGCCCTTTAAATAAACCCTGCATGGGAAGGTTTTTTTGGCTGTGTGCAATAAATCCCACAGGCCCTAGCTCTTAATTTTAAAGCTTTGGTTAGTCTTGTATAAAATTTTGGGTAGATGTATGGATTAAAAGCTTTTTAGATACTTGTATAAAATTTTGGTGATGTATGGACTTCAAGCTTTGTTTGATACTTGATATAGATTTGGAATGTAGGGCTTCAAGCTTTTTTTGATACTTGTTCTAGAATTTGGTAATGTAGGGGACATAAAGTTTGTTTGATACTTCTATAAGATTTTTAGATGTATGGATTTTAAAGTTTGGTTAGATCTTTTTCTAGAATTTGGTAGATGTTAGGATTTAAAGCTTTGTTTAGATACTTGATATAGTTTTGGTAGATGTATGGACTTCAAGCTTTTTTTTAGATATTTGATGTAAAATTTTGGATTAGAATTTGGAAAGTATATGGCTTCAAGCTTTGTTTAGATCTTGTTGTAAAATTTTGGGTAGATGTTGGCCCCTGCCACAAAGACAGTTCTGTTTAATCCTTTGCACCCATGTACGGGATTCTAAATTTTTCAGCGCCAGATTTTTAACACCCCTTTTTGGGGTATTCTACCATGAAAAAAAACTACTACTCTCAGAATGAGTAAAAACAAAATGGGATGTGGTTTAGGACTTAAACGGGGGAAAAAAATTTTCCTTTTCCCAAAGTTGCCAAGATGTTGTAGTCTATGTTAGCGGGGCTTGAATTGGTGCTGAAATTTTAGCGTCATTGTTGGCCTTGTAGTGGGTTTTTGCTAAACTACCCCTGAAAGAGTTTGGAAACCCCATATTTTCGCAGTGGAAATTGTAATCTGGCTAAAAGTTCGATAACTAGATGCGATGGGAAGGTTGTGGTCTTGGGGGAAAAGGACAGATGACATCTAATGCAAAATCAAAGACGGAGCGTAAAATCTTAAAAAAGGGGGAAACTTAGAGCAAATCCATTTTTCCCTTGAAGTTAAGCTGCTCTCCTGAGTTTTTACTTGTTCATTGCCCAAAATGAATTTTGGGACAGACTTTGACCAGGGAATTCTGTTCGGTGTAGGTTGTTTTAGAATGTCCAGGGAATAGTTTTTTTTGATAAAAAAACCAGCCGACTACTTTATTAGTTTTACTGGAGGGAACCCCTACCCATGCAAGCTTTCATTACTTTTAACAAGCTATTTTTCCTTTGGGGGCATTGAATTAATTTGAGGTCTTTTCTCAGCAAGGATTTCCAAAAACCTTCTTTTTCCAAGGGGTTTTAACTTGATGTTTTATATTGTTGATTTGTGAGTTCAGAAGTTTTGGACTATGAGTGAATTCCCCGATGATCTGCGTAAAAATTACCCTTTTTTATTTAAGATTTAAATAAACCCCGGACATAAATTGGACAATGGGCAACTGGCCCCTTTTGGGCAAGGGGGGTTTTTTGGTGATGTCATGGTCATGCACTGAACTATAAAGTTTAACCCCAACTTTCTTGATATCGGTGCCAGTGGATCAAAGAGGAAGCATAAGAAATCATTTGTTAACGAAATGGACATTTTTTTGCTGGTACAAATTTCTTTAAACCTCCCTTTCCCTCTCTCTCTCTCTCTCTCCAAACACCCCACAACCCCCCCACCACACACAAAAGCCGGGCTTTTGAAACTCCCCTAATAAAACTTAAAAACTTTAATGTTTGTCTGAAGTTAATGTTTTTCTCTGAAGTTAAAGTTTTTTCTAAAGGGAAAAAACAGGTGAATTCAATCCTACTGCTGGGGCAGCAAGTACAACACTTCATCGTCTCTGCGTCCTTTTTGGAACGTGTAGCCTGAAAAGAACCTGATCGTGACTCTGCTGCTTTGGTAGGGTCTCCGTCGCACCGGCCCAAACCCCCCAGGGTGATATCCAAAGGGGAGCGTGGAGGCTTTGTGAGCCCAATCCACCCTCTCCATTTTTCCCCTTTTTGGGGTGGGGGTTTGAGTCGCGGTTTTAGAAGGGGGGGGGGGGGGGGGGGGGGGGGGGAGATTTTTTAAGAACCCCCGCAAGAGAGGGTTTTTGGGGGTTTTAACAACCCCCTTCATGGGCAAGTGAAAAAATTTAACTAGAAGTTCAACCCGTTCCCCCGGGGCTATATTTTTTTGTACGAAAATTTGGTTGGCTGGGGGACGGTCGTCTGAAAAACGGTTAAACTTTAAAAATCTTGACAGCCTGTAGAAACCTTGACAGCTGCGAGTATGACAATTAAAAAACGACCGAAAAACGGCTTTTAACTTTTCTTTACGTAAAAGATTCCACCAGTTTTTCTGGTTTGAGACTTTTTTGGCGAGCTTTTTTTGAATTTTTTATCATTTCAAAGAATTTAAAGTGTTATTTCAAATTAAAAAAAGGTTTGCTCCTGTGCTTTCCCCTTCCCGCAGAAATGTTCTAAAACATTTCCCCCATCGATTCACATTGCTGAGTCCAGCGTTGGTCTTTGTACTTCAAATGACCTCAACACAAAAAAAGACGTTCTCATTTTCTTGACTCCCTTTTTTTATTACATATATTTCCATTGCTGGCGGTAACCCCGAGCAGCCAACAATTTTGAATTTTGTTAAAATGTAAACCCCATCTGAAAACTAATGGCTAAGTACCCACATTTTTTCGCTTGGGTTTCCCATAATTTGGGACTTTTTGGGGCACGAGGTGGCTTCCCAAAGATCTTCCAACAATGACACGAGTTTAACAGATTCACTTTTTCCTCTACCGTTTTTTGAAACTCTGGCTAGAAGTCAAAAAACCTTGGCAAGGGATTTGAACACGAAGACAGAGAAACTTTCAAATCTGTCGATTTTTTTTTTTACCATCTGCCACCAGGGTTTTGTTTAGAAGAAAGTTTTCATGTCGAAAAACGCAGGAGCTTTACATTGATATCTTTTCAAAGGTTTTGGGAAACTCCCTTTTGCAAAAACCCTGTGATGTACTCGTTTTAAAAAGGTGGTTTATCTTGATGGCGTCGAATAAGTATTTACCATGACAATCCCCATTGGAGATATTCATCAAACGTGTTCAGTTTTCAAAGGGTTTGGATTTTACGGGGGGGAAATTAGGCAAAGTTTTTGTTTTTGGAAAAAAAAAAACGCTTTTCGTTTTATTTTTTTTAACAAGTATTTTAGGGATTGGCTTTGACGAGGTGAAACACGTTACAGCAGACTCCGAAATCCTTGCTGGGCGAACGTTCGATTGATAGATATTGGTTCCTAACGGAGATAAAAATTTTTCATTACAAAGTTTTACGAAAGATAGATTTCAAAAAAAAGTTTGTGCGTTTTTGAAAAATTGCAGGACCCGTTGATTTTGTTTTTCAAAGTTATGTAGGGAATGTTTTTCCCGTTGACAGCACTGAAATGGCTTTCGGGGAGTGGGTTTTTGGGTATGAACGAATTGAAGCCTGGGTTTTTCGGCACATCTTTTTTCCCTTAAATTTATAAAATTTCCTGGCGATCAATAACCCGGGACCCAAAAC
>JAMYXO010008739.1:0-10515 GCA_033310375.1 Conus canariensis
GGGGGGGGGGGGGGGGGGGGGGGGGGGGGGGTTTTGGGGGGGGGGGGGGGGGGGGGGGGGGGGGGGGGGGGGGGGGGGGGGGGGGGGGGGGGGGGGGGGGGGGGGGGGGGGGGGGGGGGGGGGGGGGGGGGGTGGGGGGGGGGGGGGGGGGGGGGGGGGGGGGGGGGGGGGGGGGGGGGGGGGGGGGGGGGGGGGGGGGGGGGGGGGGGGGGGGGGGGGGGGGGGGGGGGGGGGGGGGGGGGGGGGGGGGGGGGGGGGGGGGGGGGGGGGGGGGGGGGGGGGGGGGGGGGGGGGGGGGGGGGGGGGGGGGGGGGGGGGGGGGGGGGGGGGGGGGGGGGGGGGGGGGGGGGGGGGGGGGGGGGGGGGGGGGGGGGGGGGGGGGGGGGGGGGGGGGGGGGGGGGGGGGGGGGGGGGGGGGGGGGGGGGGGGGGTTTGGGGGGGGGGGGGGGGGGGGGGGGGGGGGGGGGGGGGGGGGGGGGGGGGGGGGGGGGGGGGGGGGGGGGGGGGGGGGGGGGGGGGGGGGGGGGGGGGGGGGGGGGGGGGGGGGGGGGGGGGGGGGGGGGGGGGGGGGGGGGGGGGGGGGGGGGGGGGGGGGGGGGGGGGGGGGGGGGGGGGGGGGGGGGGGGGGGGGGGGGGGGGGGGGGGGGGGGGGGGGGGGGGGGGGGGGGGGGGGGGGGGGGGGGGGGGGGGGGGGGGGGGGGGGGGGGGGGGGGGGGGGGGGGGGGGGGGGGGGGGGGGGGGGGGGGGGGGGGGGGGGGGGGGGGGGGGGGGGGGGGGGGGGGGGGGGGGGGGGGGGGGGGGGGGGGGGGGGGGGGGGGGGGGGGGGGGGGGGGGGGGGGGGGGGGGGGGGGGGGGTTTTTTTTTTTTTTTTTTGGGGGGGGGGGGGGGGGGGGGGGGGGGGGGGGGGGGGGGGGGGGGGGGGGGGGGGGGGGGGGGGGGGGGGGGGGGGGGGGGGGGGGGGGGGGGGGTTTTTTTTTGGGGGGGGGGGGGGGGGGGGGGGGGGGGGGGGGGGGGGGGGGGGGGGGGGGGGGGGGGGGGGGGGGGGGGGGGGGGGGGGGGGGGGGGGGGGGGGGGGGTTGGGGGGGGGGGGGGGGGGGGGGGGGGGGGGGGGGGGGGGGGGGGGGGGGGGGGGGGGGGGGGGGGGGGGGGGGGGGGGGGGGGGGGGGGGGGGGGGGGGGGGGGGGGGGGGGGGGGGGGGGGGGGGGGGGGGGGGGGGGGGGGGGGGGGGGGGGGGGGGGGGGGGGGGGGGGGGGGGGGGGGGGGGGGGGGGGGGGGGGGAGTCTCCACACTTTGTCCTCCCGCCCGCGCCCGGACGGATCCCGAGCTGCGCTCCACTCAACTATTTTATATTAAATTTAATATATTATATATTATTTAATTATTTTTATTTGTGCCCCGGAGGTGCCTGGAATAAAAAAAGCCGTATGCCTTACACCATCCACATCTAAGCCCTCAGTAAATAAAAAAAACGTTCGATTCGATCTTATTCTGTAGTTCCGCGGCGTTGTTGGTTGTTTTACGTATTTTTCTCATCCTTCTCTCTTCTTCGCCTCTTGGTTGCACAAGCGGTCCAACCTTTCAACAATTGGACGTTCCTTCCATTTTTACTTCTCTCCTGTCTGCTTTCTTTCTTCCTTCTCTTCTCTTTTCTCTTTCTTTCTATTGAGTTTTCTTCTTCTCTCTCTATCATCTTTTTTTTGTTAGTTGTTGTTATGAATGTATTTGCAAAGTTGTTTGTCCACTCTCTGGGTGAGCCGTTATTTCCTCATGGTGTGTGTGTGTGTGTGTGTGTGTGTGTGTGTGTGTGTGTGTGTTGTGTGAGTGTGGGTGTGGGTGTGTGTGAAAAGTTGACTGTCATAATTGTATGGAATTGCCTTTTGTGATTTTCAGGCAAAATGAATTCATTTCACCCACCACCCACCCGCCAACCCCCCCCCACCCCCACCCCCCCGCACCCCCACCCTTGTCCCTTTCCTTCCACCCCTCCCCTTTCCCTTTCCATCCTCCTCCCGCACCCCCCCCACCCCGCGCCTCACAGCCACCCCACTATCTAGATTGGTTCGTTGATAAAGAAGTCACAACAAGTACATTAAATTTATTTTTAACATTCCCTACCATCTTCTATCTTATCATGCTATCTAATTACCAAAGGTATAATTATAACTCTTATCCATATATCTCATCTTACTTTCATCATTTTCTTGCTTCATCGAGGGCAAGATGTAAAAAAAAAAAAAGAGCCTGCAAAGTGCTTTTATCTTTATAATCCCTCAAGTAAAAAAAAAAAGAGAAATTCTTTACCGTTGTTCGTTCGTTCGTTTCTGGTGGAGTTTGTGTGAGTGAGTGTGTGTGTGATGAGTGAGTGTGGTGTTGTTTGTGTGTGAGGATTAGCTCTCGCGTCTCGCTCTCGTCTAGGGCTGAGCTCTCTCTCTTCGTACCTCTCCCCATTCATCAAACAAAAGCCCGTTGTAACCAATAGTGCAGTAAGAAAGTCTTAGCATTTGCTGCACGAAGGAGGACACCGGTGCAAACTTACCTGTGATGAGAATGTATCGTAACATCACTGCGTGACGACCAATAAATTAATAAATAAAAAAATGTCCATACTTAGTGAATTGATGTTGAAAAAAGCAAAAGAGTGCTTTTATTAATCACCCCAATTCTTGTTAAGATAATAAATAATTCCATTTCTCAATCTTATGATCAATCTAAACAACACTGTCGATAAAATCTTCAGCATTATATCATCAACAAAACCATCATTATCATCAATCATCAATATGGATAGTGTTTATTACTGTCCTCATCAATCATCAAACATCAAATCAACATCAATCACCACTATTAATGATCATTACAATTATGAATTAAAATGATCAAACATCACAATCAAGGAAATAAAAAAAAAAACATCATCATAAATTTTTAAATATCATAATCATAATAATCATCATTCTAATCATTATCATTTTAATATCATTACTTTTAATCGTATCGTCATCAGTCATAATAGTACACCAATAAGAAAACAGAAGGGGTTTAGGGGTGGAAGGGTTTGTTGTTGGATGTGGGGAAGAGGTCGTCGTAATAATTCCATATAAAAAATACATACAGGCAGAATCAATTCATATTTTTTGAACCATTGCCACAATGCTCGTGCTTCTTGTAGTCGAGCACACTATAACTGCAGTCTAATTAGGTGTTTCACTAATAGCTAGGAATGCCAATAATGTTTATATTATAATCGGGGTGAATGATGGTGTCGATAGTAATGGTGATCAAAATAGTATTTAAATATCTGTTATTCCAGTTGGAGTTGTGTTTTCATGAGACTGGTGGTTGAATTTGTTAGCTACTCTGGGAGCATGTGAGAACTTAAGATCTAGGTTAAAAGCAAGTGAAAAAAGCTGACGTGCTTGAAACTGGTGGTTCTGAATTGTGTAAGCTTACTCTGTGAAAAGCATATGAAGAACATAAGAGCTAGGTATAAACATGTGAAAACACTGACTAGCATGGTTGGGAGGTGCGAACTAAGCATAAAGAGTCCATGTTGTTCTTTTTTTAAACTGCACTGGTCCGACCGTCAGAGTTTCCCCTCGTTTGTATCATCATCATCCATCAACGTCATCATCATCCACAAACCTTATCATCAAACATTTAGATATCAACTACAAATATCCTATTTAAAAAAATAATATTATCTCACACCAAATATTATTTCCTCATTTACCATCTTTATCATCTCATTCCTAAAATCATATAAATCAGTCTAATTTCCAATATAATAATCCATCCAAAATTCTTCAATTCTTATCTTTTCACCTTTCAATCACTCCTATAATTCATCCATATCAAATCATTCCATTAGTTCCAAACAATCATCCCTGTTTATTTCATCATTATCATCCTTCTTTTTTCATCCATGCCCATTTACTCATATTTTCACAATCATTATTCAATTTTCCATTTCAACAAATCCAATATAAATTTTCTTATATCAATATTAACAATATTCATCCACCAATATTTCACCCCAAATCAATTCCTTCTTCATCATTTCCATCTATCATCCCCCCTATCACCAATAAAATCATCATCATATTGAAAACAAATATATCTAATCACCTCCACTTCACATCTTTCTATTCACTGAATAAAATTAATCCACTCAATTTCCATCCATATATTAATATTTTTTTCCAAACATTAAAAATCTGTCCAAATTATAAAATTTCTATCATCTATAATTCTCCACTCATTAATCAATATTTTTATCCATAATATTTATTAATTATTTTTATATTTCCCATCCACATTTCTAAAATTCATTCATATCAAATCTTTATCCACATAATCAATCATCACCTTCCCTCCTATTTTCATCTCTCCATAAATAATCACAATTAATCTATCCATTTTTATCAACAAAATTTCCAAATAGTCATTCATCTTAGATTTTATACAATCCACTTCATATTCCTCATTCACCCCCTACACTTCATCTTTCCTTCAAATCAACTCATTCCCATATAAAAAAAAATAAAACATTCAATCTTTATATCTCTCCACTCCATCCTCCATTACTCATATTATCCTTCCATTTTTTATCTCTATCCTTCCTTCTTTTCTTATCCTATCTCTTCATGAACAATTTTCATCATTAATCAAATCCTCAAGAATTTTCTCACAAAATTATCATCCCCCTCATTCCCAATTCCCCATTCTTTACATTTTCTTTTTTTTTTTTCCCCTTTTTTATATTTTAAACCAATTTTTCCCTTTAAAAAAAAAAAATTTTTTAAAAAATTAAAATTTTTTCCCCCCTTTTTTCCCCCCTTTTTTTAAAAAAAAAAACCCCCCCCCCAAAAAAAAAAAAAAAAATTTAAAAAATTTTTTTTCCCTTCCCCCCTTTTTTATTTTTAAAAAAAAAACCCCCCCAAAAAAAAATAAAAAAAATTTTTTTTTTTTTTAAATTTTTTTTTTTCCCCCCCTTTTTTTAAAAAAATTTTTAAATTTTTTTTTCCCCCCCAAAAAAAAAAAAAAAATCCCCAAAAACCCCTTTTTTTTTTCCCCCCCCCTTTAAAATTTTTTCCCCAAAAAAAATTCCCCCCTTTTAAATTTTTTAAAAATTTTTCCCCCCCCAAAAAATTTTTTTTAAAAATTTTTTATTAAAAAAAAAAAATTTTTTTCCCCCCCCCTTTTTTTTATTTTTTTCCCCCTTTTTTTTTTTTTTTTTTGGAAAATTTTTTTTTTTTTCCCCCCTTTTTCCCCCATTAAAACCCCCTTTTTCAACCTTTTTTTTTTTTTAAAAAAAAAAAAAAAAATTTTTTTTAAAAAATTTTAAAAAAGGGGGTTTTTTTAAAAAATTTTTTCCCCCAAACCCCCCCTAAATTAAATTTTTTTTTAAAAAAAATTTTTTTTAAAAAAAAAATTTTTTTTTTTTTTTTTCCCCTTTCCCAAAAAAAACCCCTTTTTTAAAAATCCCCCCAAAAAAAATTTTTTTTTTAAAATCAATTTTTTATTTTTTTTCCCCCCTTTTTTAAAAACTTAATTTTAAAAATTTTTTAATTAAAAAACCCCCCCCCCCCCCCCCCCAAATTTTTTAAAAAAAAAAAACCCCCCCCCCCCCCCCCCCCCCCCAAAAAACCCCCCTTTTTTCCCCCAAAACCCCCCTTTTCTTCCCCCAAACCCCCATTGGCCCCTTTTTTTAAATAATTTACTTAAAAAATTAACCCCTTTAAAAAAAAATTTTTGGTTTTTAAAAATTTTAAAAAATTTTAAACACTCTTTAAAGATTTTAAACCCCTTAAACTTTTTTAAAAATTTTTTAAAAAATACCTCATTTATCCAACAAATTTAAATTATCTTTGTTCTTTTTTACCCCCTTTCCCCTAAAATTTTTTTCCCCAATTTTTTTTTTCTCATTTAAATTTATTCTTTTAATCTTACCCCAACCCCATAATCTTTAAATTATTATTTACATTATTTGTCACCCCGAATGATTACGAGAAGTCGTGAACGTGTGGTTTTTTATCCCCCAAAAAGGTTTTTTTTAGCGGCGAGTACCCTCAGTGTCAGTTTTTGGAAAAGTTCGGTTTGGGGCCCTCAAAAACAGATGGGATACGGCGTTGGAAGCGGGTCACGTCTGCTCCTTTTTTTCTCTCTGTCCCCGCTTGTTGGTGGGGTTTTTGGGCCCAAGTTTTTAAACTTTGAAACCTCCCCCCCCCCCCCCCCTTTTTTTTTCCCCCACAGGGGTTTAAGATTTTTTTTGGTAATAAAACATGTCAAATTTGTTGTAGGCCCAATCATGATTTATTGATAGCAATTAAAAAAAAACCAAAAAATTTTCGTAAAAAAAAATTTTCAGACTTTTTTAAAATTGTGATTGTTTTTAGGGAAAGGGTTTCTCATTCAGTATGCTTGGTCAAGGGGTTTTAGCTTTATTTTTACGGGTTTGGTTCTTTCGATTAAAACCCCCTTTCCCACTCCCATCAATACCTTTGGGGTTTTTAATTTTGGGGGGTTTGATTGGTTATTTTTGGTGCTGTTCACTGCTCTTTTGTAGGGGTTTTTAACTTGAGGGTGGGGCCAAAGGTGACCCGCGGTGGAGGGGGGGGGGGGGGGGGTGTTCATGCTGTTCAAAGGGCCCTTTTTTCCCTACTTTGCCAATTTCAAACTTCTCTGAGGGCCCGGGTTCACCTTTGCTCCCCCAGTGCCTTTCCTTTTCAACAGCCTTTGGCCCGTTTTCCTTCAGGCAGCTGGTTTTCTTTTCCCTGGTGTCTTCCTTTTCACCCGCCTTTGGGCCTTCTACCCTCAGACAGTGGTTTTTTTTCCCGGTGTCCCTTTTTTTTTCAACAGCCAGTTGGCCTGTCTACCCCCAGAGGAAACGGTTGGGCTTCCCTGGTGTCTTTCTTTTCAACAGCCAGTAAGGCTTTTACCTCAAGAGCGGGTGTTTTCCGGGTGCTTTCTTTTCAAAGCCATGGGCCCTGTTGCCCTCGGAGCAGCTGGTGTTTTCCCCTGGTGTTTTCCCTTTTCAACAGCCAGTGGGCCTTTTGCCCTCGGAGCAGCGGGTGTTTTCCCCTGGTGTTTTCCCCCTTTTAACAGCCGTGGCCTGTCTCCCCTCAGAGCACTGGTGTTTTCCCCCTGGTGTTTCCTTTTTCAACAGCCAGGGGGCCTGTCCGCCCTCGGCAGCTGGTGTCTTCCCGGGTTTGTCTTCCTTTTCAATACCCAGTAGGCCTGTCCCCCCTCAGGAGCTGGTTTTTCCCCGGGTGTCTTCCTTTTCAACAGCCGTAGGCCTTCTGCCCTCGAGAGTGGTGTTTCCCCTCCGGATGGCTAACCAGTGTTTTTTTTCGTTTTTGACCCCTCGCCCCCCCTGTGCCCGTTGCGGAGGGGGGCCCCAACTGACTTTGATCGGCGTTTTGCGCTCAGTCCGAAGCGTTTACCATGTGGATCCACGCTAGTCTCGAACCCTTATCATGTGGACTCCCATCACTCGTCTCAAAAGCGTTATCTGGGGGCTGCCATCAAGCATCCGCAATTGGGGTCAGTTTTGATAATATCCCCACAAGGAGTGGGGGTTTTTAGTGCGGTTTCCCCAGTTTGGCAGCAACACACCTGACCGTGATGGAATTCCGCGGGATTGAATTCAATATCCAAAGGACAAAACTGTTACTTTTCTTTTAAAAATGTTAAAAATTTTCCTTTTGTGCTTTGTTTTGTGCCTAATATGACAAAATTAAAATTTTTTTTTTTTTTTTTTTTTTTTACCCTAACGGGGAGCGTGAGGGAACACACTAGACAGCAACAAATTAGTTTTTATTGATGTTGTTATGGCTAAAGTGCCTTCCATCTTTTGATTTTTTATTAAATGTGCACCCCTTGCTAAATTCCTGTTATGCTGTTATGTCATAGGGGATTTTGAGTGAGTAAAAGAAAGATTGACAGAGCACACCACAACCTCACGCCTTCTTCATATGAGACAGATTTGACATATCCATTTGAAAAATCCCCCCTCATTCCACTCTGTGACTTGTTGTTTTTGTTGTTGTTGTTGTTTTTGGTTTTTTTTGTTTTATTTTTATTGTGTTACTTCATCATTATCATTTTATTACTATCATTTTTATTGTTGTTTTTGTTGCTGTTGTTGTTCCCTCGCATGTAAGAAGTAAGATGTACAGCTCGTATTTTTTTAACTGTTCGTTGTTGAATTTTTTGTATGCCAATAAATCTTTCCCTTTGCTAAGGCATGTCATGAAAAAGTCGCATGTCATGATAGACACCGTAGAATGTCATGATGACACCGTCAGATATGTCATATAGACACCGTCAGATATGTCATGTAGCACCGTCAACATGTCATGATAGCCCCGTCAGAAAATGTATGATGACACCGCAGACAGCATTTGACACTGTCAAAAATCAGAAGCTAAGCGAGGGAAGACGGGGATTTCATGGACAAATTTTTTTAAAAACCTGCAAAGGAATTTAAGGACCTGGAGGGCTCGACATTTTTTTCACTGCAACCCCTTTTTCTGTGGATTAAAAAAAAAAGTTTATTAGTATCTAAGAAACACGAAACTGGTTTACTTTCAAAAAGGGAGCCCTTTTACCAGTCATCCAAAATATAGTTTGGGCGTGCGGGAATAGGAAAGCTTGTTTAATGGGTTTGAAAGAGTTCCCGAAGGGGCTGTACATCACAAGTACGTGTGACTGTAAAATTTGGACACGTGAGGGGGTTTAAAAAGGTCACTTTCATATGTTGAACATTTCACAATTCGAAGGGTTTCGTCAATCACAGGAACTGGGTCGTGAATACCCGCCCTTTTGTACAGGGAAATGGGTCCTGAAAACCCCGTTGTGTTTTTGTTATTATGAATACTTGTACAGAAATATAGGTGACGGTCAGCTATTTGGGGAGCGGGAAAGTGTTTCGACGTGAGAAAGGGCTGTTACTGACGTGAAACCCCCAGTTGTTTTTCTGTTATTCAGAAATGTGTACAAAATATAGAGTGCGGTCGTCTATCTTGGAGGAGCTGGCGTGTTTCTAACATGAGAAAGGGCTGTTTTTGCGTGAATACCCCCCGTTGTGTTTTGTTATTCATGAATTGTGTACAGAAATTGAGTGACGGTCAGTTATCTTGGGGGAGACTGGAAGTGTTTTAGACATGAGAAGGACTGTTCTGACGTGAAAAACCCCCCCCCCAGTTGTGTTTTTGTTATTATGAATACGTTACGAAATAAGGGCGGTGTCTATCTCTGGGAGGAGACTGGAAGGTTTCAGACAGTAAAAAAGGATGTTACTGACGTGAATACCCCCAGTTGTGTTTTTTGTTATTAGAATACTGTGTACAGAAATATAGATGACGGGCGTTATCTGGGGGAGACGGAATGTTTTCTAGAAGTGAGAAGGGCTGTTACTGACGCAATCAACACATTTAAAAGGGGAAACATGAAGAAAAACTGCTTTAAAAGTGGACAGAGGGGAGTTGTCAGACTTGTGGTGACGGTTCATCCTATTTTATGAGACGCAGGGGGAAGGACAAATAAAATTTCAACAAAAAGGCCCTTTAAAAAAATTCCGATTTCAGACAGTTACGAACGGACAAATGAAAAAACACAATGCAACCATTTCTCGTGTTATATCTGTTGAATGAAAGACGTAAGGTATGAAAAGGGAAACCCAAAAAAAAAGGGAACTGACAATTTTTTAAAAAAACGTTTTCCTTTTAATAACAAAGATGAGAGCCATGTCATATGAATTTAGTGTTGGAGCTAGTATTAACGAAAATTTTTTTGAGAAACTCTTTTTATTTAGATCAGAGGGAACGGATTTTGGTGCTCCCCAAGAAACGGTGTGGAAGAGATGAAGCTATCAAAAAACTAAAATATGGAAGGGAAATCTAACGGAAACAAATCTGCAGGATACAAAGATTTTAAAAGGTTTAAAATTAAAAAAGGTGTAATATAACAACTGTGGGAATAGTATTCAATCTTAAATAGTTGGAACATTGAAACGGAAAAAAACACGGGTATCTTCTCATCTTGAAAATAGCTCTTTTCAGTGAAGCAATGCCACCTATTCGTCTCAGAATGGGGGGATCATTGCGAAGAACTTAAGTTGAAAAAATCAAAGCCTTTCACCACAGATTGTTTCCTTTTTGACAGCACAATACGAGTCAACGTAAAAAGTTGATCCCCGATCGCGTCCAAAAAATTTGTTTAAAATAAAAGGCAGAAAATTTCAGGTAAGACGACGAAAGAACAGGCCTAACTGCATGAAAAAATGAATCAGACAAAGTCCAGAACGAAAAAAGGGGGCCTAACTGCCTGAACAATGAATCAACAAGAGTCCAGAACGAAAGAGACAGGGAACTGCATGAAAAATGAATCAGACAAGAGTTAGAAGAAAGAGACAGCCCTAATCATGAACAATGAACGACAAGAGTCCCCAAACGAAAGAGACAGGCCAACTGCACTGAAAATGAATCAACAAGAGTCTAGAACGAAAAGACGCCC
>JAMYXO010008740.1:0-10513 GCA_033310375.1 Conus canariensis
GTCTTTTTCAAACTATTTATATTCTACTGACCTTATTTTTGCTTCTGATTCTATTGTTCTGTTTGGGAAACCTTTTTTGCGTCAACCCTTTGCGCTTATAAAAACCATTTTTAGTGTACAAAAAACCATAAAAGTGCCTATCTCACCGTTTTGTTCAAAGTCCTCACGTCTGAAAGGTCTTTTAATTAAAATTACACACCTCTCGCGCAAATTTGTCCCCCCCCAATCGCGGGTCCACGTGACTTTTTTAAAACAACGTATTTTTTATTCAAAACAAGTGCAGATCACATTTCACATTTTCCCTTTTATCTGTGATTTTTATTTTAAAATGATCTACCCCCCACAACAAATCTTTTAAACTGTAAATTAGGGAATGTAATTTCTAATCCAAATGGTTTCCCCTGAGGAAAGACTTTTTAAAACATTGGGGCCTTCCATCTTAATTTTTCATCATTCAGCTCTCCAAATGTACATAAGTAAGGATATAAGCAAGATGGGCGGTATTCTCCCCAAAAAGTTCGTCTGGTGAACTCAAAAATTTTTGTAGAAAAAAATTTTTTAAAGCCAAATTTTAGCTAGCTCACATCAAAAAAGTAAGGATCTTTTTTTCAGGTTTGAATGTTAAAAATTTTTTTTAGTTTTGCATTGTTAATTTTGAAAAATTCGAATTTACTCTTTTGTTCTTTTAGTGACAAAAACCCGAAATAACCATCAGTAGGGTTTAACGGGCTAATTAATTTCCTCCTAACAACTTTTCAAATTATTATTCATTTGGGATTGACTTATTTTAACCATACGACTTGTAAAATTTTTAGGGATGCACCCTTTGGGTTCCCAGTTATTATCAATAGCATTTTTTAAAAAACAAAGGTTCTTGGGTTGTTTTGTTACAAACTTTTTTAAAAAACAAATTTAAAAGAGTGCTTAAAAAAATTTATACTAATGCAAAATATTCTTTGGCCCACTACAGTCCTAAAAGATTAAAATTTTTTTCTGTACTCAGACTGACGCCTTTTAATAAAGGTTGTACTCCCTTGACGTTATCTTAACCCCCCTATCAAAAACACTACATCCGAAAATTGGTTTCATCTCCGATCATTTTAGAAACCAGTTAAACTTTTCCCGTGTTTTGTATCAACTGGGGGGGGAGGTCTTCTGATCATTTAAAAAATCCTGATCCTTTGGGGAGTCTGTTAAAAATTTCATTTTATTACACCTCCGGGAAATTTTTCGAACTGCAAAAACCCTTTCCAAATGACAAAAATTTAATCCATTCAGCAAAAATAGATTACAAGGCTTTTGAAAGGGCGTAACGAATTTATATTTACCCAAAAAACAACTTTTGACAAAGTTTCTTAATCATGGGGTTGGCACCCCCTTTTTTTTGGGGGGTGCACAGAAATATAACTATGATTGGAACCCCCTTTCCATCTTTCCTTCGGGCCAACTGCCCCCGGGGCCATAACAGACTAAAACAGCTAAAAAAACATTTATTTTGGATATTCAAAGGGGCTAACAGAGGGGAATGGGAAACGAATAAACCTATTCTATTATGTTTGGGTTTCTAGTTCGCAAGCACAAAAAGAAAAACTAATTGCCCCTTCTACGGCTTGGCCCAAAACAGTTTTAAAATTTGATTTTTATTAATTCTGAAATTTTTTTCCTTCAATTTTTAAAATACCAAAAGGCAAAACCAAATCAAATTTTTTGTGTTTCCTTTTATCTTGCCTTCTGCCCAAGCCAGTTGAACAAAAATAACATAAAATAAATCCTTGTGGGGGTAAAAAAAAAGGTTTAAAAAAAACAAAATAAATTCAACCAGCAATAAATAAAAAAAAGCCCCACCAACCCCGACCCCCCAAACCCCCCCTTTTCAACCCGGGGTTCCCAAAAAATAATCCCTTTAATAAAAGCGGGTTTTGGGTTAAACCCCCGGATTATTGTTTTATCTTCTATAAATCCCCCAATTTAAAAATAAGCCATAAGGTCCCATAAGAATACTTTACTTGCGCAACAAAACCACTAACATCCCCCCTATATCCGGGCAAAGACTATTGCCTTACTGCTAATTTTTTTAATAACTTGCAAAATGACAATTTTTTTTACCCTGATTTATCTGTTTTGGGGGCCCGGGGCACGCCCCCCCCCCGCCGAAAGCCAAAACCTTACTTATTTCAAATCCCAAGGGGTTTAACCCTAAAGTGACCCTTCTCCTAAAAAGTGTTCTTATTCTTCTGCAAACGTTTGGGCTTATATAAAATTCTTTTGGGTAGTTTTTCTTATTCGCTCATTGATTCGTAATGTTCCGGGTTATTAGACACACTTTATCTTGCGATCCTCTTTTTCAAGACTTTTTTCTTTGTTTTTTCTTTCTTTAACACCGGCCCTAAGTTTGGTCATCACCTCAATATTTTTTTTTTCTCTTTTTTTCCATCTTTCCCCCCATTTTGCTAAAGTTTTTTAAATTTTCGCCTCTATGCTTTCAAAGTTTGATAAAGGGCCCCGTTTTTTCCCTTCATATACGGGGGATCGTGATAGTTTTTTACTTTTTTTCTAAAAAAACGGTTTCTTTTTTTCTCGCTTTTGGGGCTAAATTTAAGGGGGTATTTTTGTTTTTGGTTTTCTTTTGGGGATTTTTTAGTTGGTTTTTAAAAGTTTAGCAACTCCCTCATTCTAATCTGGGGTTTTTGAATCCAAAGGGGATTTTGATCGCCCCCAACTGACCTTTGTTAATTTATCTTTGCTAAAACTTTGTTCGGGTTTTGTTTGTAAAGGAACAATTGCCTTCCCCCTTTTTTTCACAAAAAAAAGGGTCCTTTTGTTTCAAATCTTTAGGTTTTAAAAAATTGGGGATTCTTCCAAACTTTGATAAAATATTTACCTTATTTCTGTTAATTCACCCCGCAATTTTTGTAATATGTGAAAACTCTTTTTCACCATTCGTCCCAATCAAAACATCATAATCTTTTTCTCCATTTTTTAAAAAATTTAATTTTTATTTGTTTTATAAAAAAAATGTCACAACATATGGGCCCATTCTTGACCCCATAAAACTAAAAACCCTTTCTAAGGGGAAAAAAACAGAAATTATTGTTCCAAAAAATCCATCTACTTTTGATTTCAGATAAATTTCTAAGTCAAAATTTCCGCCCAAAAATAATGATTGGGGGGATTCCCCTTATTTTAAAAAATAAATTTTTTTCAGCAACAACTAAACGGAAAGTTTACAACACCAATCTTTAAAAAATTTTCTATAAAAACTTACAAAAATTTTTTTTTCACAAGGGGAAACATATTTTAATCTTTTCTATCTTTTAAACCGATAAGAAAGGGCCATTTTCTTTAAAGGGAAAATCAAAATAACGAACACTAAAACACAGAATAACCCAAATGCTAAAACTAACAATATAAGCGAAATTAGGGTTAAACGTTTCCCATACCCTTGGGATTTTGTTTTTAAAAGCGCATGCCCCATACTTTCAAGGAGCTTAAAAAAAATTTGTCAATAACTAACTTTTAATAAACAAACTTCATTAATCCAACACGTTCCCAAATTACACTTTTTGACATCTCGAAATTTTTGACTTTGTTAAACCCTAATTTTAAAAGGTGTTTACAACAATACATCAAAATTAAAATAATTACAAAAGGTTTCATATTCAAAATCCTAAAAGCACAACCATAGGGAATTTTATTTTTTAGGCCCACAATCCTAAAGGTATTTTTTGCTTTTGAAAAAACCACAAAAGAAAAATAAAATTTAAAATCCAAAATAACAAAACAATTTCAATTGGGGGTAGTCCTAACCAAGCTACGGGGGGGGTTTAAAAACCTTTTTTCCATTTTGATGAAATAAAAAAATTTTTTACATTTTAAAAAATCCAACAGAAACCTTGTGCTAAAATCTACCCTCACATGTTAATTTATATATTTAAAAACGAAATCTTTATGGATTGCCCTAACAACAAGGATAATCATTGTAAGAACATTAAAGACTAATAAACCTTAAAATTGAAAAAAAAGAGAGGAAAAACCCTTAATTACATTTGTTTTAATATATGATGCCCGAATATTCAAATAAAAATTTAAAATACCAAAATAAAATTATTTTTATTTTAAAAAAATTCTTTTTACACTTACCCAAAAAAGGCCCCAAAAAGAGATACTGCGCTGTAGAAAAAAAAATTTTAAATTAACCCAACTTAAAAAATGCAACCCCAATAAGCGGGCCCTTCAAAATACATAAAAACCAAAAAAGTTTCTCGTCTTTAATTTTTACATTTTTAAACGGGAGCATCGATCACTAGTTTTTACACAAACAAGTGGGGCTCTTAGAAAACGCTGGGTGCCCCGGGCACCCCTCTGGGTGTTTGTCTTTAACTTTTGGGCCTTTTTCTTGGCGTAAGTGCTGCCCAAAAAAAAATAAAAGCAAAACTCCAAAAGCACACAGCTAGGTTCAACTAATAACACTAAATATTCCTTCAAACTGAAAATTTGATAAACTTTTAAACTCAAATCAGGGTAAAAATTAGTCCCAAACAGGCTTTTTGAGGACTACAAAAGACAAAGTTTGATCTTCAAAAAAAGGGGCAAGGGCAACTTTTTCTCAACAACCAACACCGACCAGAAAAAAAAGGGGAATTTTTAAAAAAAGTAAACGAACATTAAACTCTGTTCTAAACAGCTAAATTTAAAAAACCCCAAAGGGCGTTTATACTTTATTTATGAGCAAGCACAAAAAAAACCCTTGATATTTATTCTGATTAAACTTTTATTTTTTTTTTTTAAATAAATATTTGATTAGAAAAGAAACTCAAATGGATAAATAAATTTAAGGGTTTAGATGAATTGTTTGAAGCATCTCAGAAGAGCGTTTTTCAAAAACTTTTAAAAGAGGGCGTTTTAGAATTATTTATCCAACAAAAAGGGCAGGCAAGCGTTGAAAAAGCTATTTCTCAATTCCAGTAAACTAAAAATAACCCCCCATTAAAATAAGGGTTAGTTGTTTTAATCGACTATATAACAAAAAACGAAGAAAATCTAGAATCTGGGGCTCAAATAAACAGGAAAAATTCTTTCCATAATGACTTAACACCGGTTTTTGGGGATCAAACTTCTTAACAGTTTAATGAAGCCTTGAACAGCTAAAATAAGCTCTGGTTGTCAGAGGGGAAATTCCCAACATCAGATTAAAACAGAATATGACCATTGTTTGGCAAGCTTACATTTCCCCCCTCCCATTTTGCAAAAGAGCAGTTTTAAACAAAAAATTCAGACGACAAAAATTTTTATTGGGGGCTTCTTGCAGGGTGCATCACTTGCCAAAAAAGCAGGGATATTAAAAAATTTACAGTGGGCCAATAAAACTTTAAATTAACGGCCCGAAATTTCCCATCTGTAAAAAAAATTTATCATTTTAAAAAAAAAATCCACCAATAACGTTAATTCAACATGGCTAAAAACCAACCCTGCCAATTAATTAAAGAACAGTCCAACAATAGGGGAACCACCGGGTCATGAGATTACTCCAAAAGAAACCTTAATGTTTCACCACTTAATACGCACAATATGATTACTAGTCATACTACAAAACAAAATAGCAAACAAAATTCTGTAAAAATTTTAAAACAGAATTCCGTCCGTTCAACTGCGACAACATTAAAACTTTTTATTAGCCCATTGATGTGATACAAAAAATTTTACCCCAAAAGGGCAGAAGTTATTTTAAAACAAAGGGTTGCAAACTATCCAATTTGTTTACGCAGATTCGAATACTATTTTTAAAAGGCCAACCCACAAAATTTCCCAAAAAACGCTTAATGGTAATCATCAATTTGCTCATTTCCTTCATCATTTTTAGTCGAGGGGCCCCATTAAAACCAAATTATACAAAACCAAAATCGCAAAAACTTTTTAAAAACGCATGCAAAAGTCAAGCTTTTTCAAAATAACAATTTATCAAAAATCTAAACCCCTGAACCAACAACATATGACTCACCACTCACTTTGGGATTTGTTTTTAGGCCCTCCCAAAATAACAGTAAGAGACCAAAACACTTTAGGGAAAGTTTAGAGACAGCACTAAAAAATGCAATCTTAAACAAAATTTTAACCAAAACTGGGCTCCTATATTCTTCAAACTTGCATTTTCGACTCTCCCCTTTTAAAAACAAGCAGAAACCCAGCGACTTAAGGGGTGTCTTCATTGCCAGTCATCAAAAGAAAGTTTTCATTTTAAAAAACAGTTTTTCTACACCTACAAACATAGGTTCAAGATCACTGGCTATTCCTTAAAGCCCTGCCCAAAACAAAGAATTTTTTACCCAACTCTTGTTAGAAACGTTTAACCCTTATATACATAACATTGGCAAAGGTTTACGAAATACACTTCCGCCAAAAGGGGCCGTTTTTTCTAGCTCAAAAAGGACATCGTATTCTGATTACCAGCATGCTAAAGATGCGTGCAAATTAGGTTAAAACAAGGGGAGCTATCAAATTCCTATTAAGGCATCCTGTTTTTGGGCGACGTTTTTAAAAAATTATGGGAAACCTCAGAAACTTACACCTACCCCGCCTTACATTTCTCCCGGTACTGGACCTTTTTAAAATTTATAGTAAAAATTTGATTATTTCTACCCCCAAATCTTCAATGTAAAACGTTTGCGGGGGGAATCAGATGGCTCGCACATACGTAAAGCAAAAAACAAATATTGGGCAAATAGATCCAAAAAAGGGCTAACATCTCATGTATTTAAAACAAACAAACTGTATGGTTGGGGTGGCAATCACTTTCCCTTACCAATTAAAATTACACAGACCAAAACATTAAAAGTTTTAAAATGGTACCTACTCTAAACTGTCTAAAAAGGTTCTTCAGAAGTGATTTTTAAAAAAACCTCAGAACTTCATGATACCCTAAAAGAATATCCTTAGCCGAAATCTAAAAAAACAATAAGAACCCCTAAACTTTTCCAAACCGGACAAAAAAATTTTTGTCGCCCTTTCAACTTCTCAATTTTTATTTTTAAACATTTTAATTAACTTTTTCGTATAAATTCTTTTTACAAGAACATTCCCTAAACCATACAAATAAAAACACGTCTCGAACAAATCCCGATCTCAAAAAAACTTTTTTTAAGTTGTAACAACCTTTTTGGGGAAAACTAAAAATCCCACAAGCTAAAATTTAAATTTCACCAAAAAAACGTTGCAATTAAGTTGACTTTAAAACCTAATTATCAATTCAAAATTTCATGATCAGCTTTTTGGGATAATGATAAAAAAAAAAAAGTCAAATTAAACCCTTTTTATTTTTTACTGTTTTAGGCTTTAAGCTTTGATGTTTAAATTTCTTTTCGACTACTTTAACCCCTTTTACCCATCCAAAGTATTTAACAAAACAATTTCCCTTTTAATCGCCTCCCTACAAATATCTAAAACATGGGTTTGAAAAAGCAAAAACATCGGATGTCAACATTGATTACCCCAAAAATTCGCCTTTGCATTTAATTTAAAAAAAAGGTTTTAGGGAAGGAAGGGTGAAATAACGGAGGGGGCAAGGGGTTTTTTGTTTAGGGGAAAATGTACAGTCTTTCAACCAAAAAAAAATTTTAAAAAAAAAAAAGGGAATATCTCGAGTTTTGCATCAAACAATCCATGACAATTAAAAAAGCTTTTTTTTGCAAAAAAAATTTTTCATCATGAAAATAAAACTCATTAATCTACAAAAATAAAAACAACTTGAAACAAAGAATCTTAATAAAAACAAACACAAAACTGTTTTTGTTAACCCAAGTTTTCATATGCAATGGGGAAATGGGAATAGTAAACATATTCTTCAAAGGGTTTCTGTTTGGTCAAGTGTTATCAAAGCTCAACTTTCATTTTCCATATAGCCAAAACTTAATTTTCATTCTGCAAAGGGGCTTTAATTTTTTTTTTTTTATTTCAAGATTTGATTTTTTCCAAACAAATTCAGAATCTAGGATTGGGGGAGTAAGCGATTGTCTGCATAAGATTGTCAATGTTCTTAAAATTTTTTTTATAATAAAATTTTAAACAATAATTGACGTTTAATTTTGAAACTCTTTTTTTTGAGCTTCCCATTTTAAACTCAAATGATTTCCTAAAATTTCAAGCAAATGGAACGTTCTTTGGGGGATTATCTCAGTTTTTCCTTCACAAAAATCTTGGGGGGGGCGTTTTGTTGTGTCAGTTTTTTCGAAAAAATACAGGGGGATTTATTTTCACAATTTTTTTTATCTCATAAATCAACACCCAAAGGATCGTTCCCGATGCGTTCCCCTTCGCTTCTCCCAATAAAGGTATTTTATTTTTCAAACCAAGGTAATATTTTTTGATAAGCCCCTTCAACAACATTTATTGTTTTTTTTTAAATCTTGTACGGGTTTTTAAACCCTTTAAATTCTTCTTATTCATTGCGGCAAAACTGGGGGCAGCTCTAACCCTTCTTTTGCGAAATTTCAATCACCTCTGGATACGGTAGGGAAAAAATTTTCAATAACTTTTTGTTAAAGTTTTAAACCCAACCCCCGTGATCGGGAACCCCCGGGAATGCCTCTTTTAATTAAAACCAAATTTTTAAAACAATAATTGTTCATTCCTTTAAATTCTTTCCCATCATCGACTTAATCAGCGAGGATAATTTAAAGGGGTCCTCGTTAAAAATTTAGTTGATGCGACAGCAACAGCAAAGCACCTTTTGTGTTAAGGTTCCCATCTTTTTATCTTAATATTCAATGACTGTAATCGTACTTAAATCTTTTTCGTCAATCGTTCATGGGGGAAATATAGAAATCCATTGATGGGGGTTTTGGATTTAAATTTACAAGTGGTCTTTGATTGTTTAGGCCTGGTAATAAATTTGCCAAATCGCTTTTTTAATAACCTTTCTTTTCTGTTTGTTCACTGACTCCATGCTTGGGTAAACTTTTTTTTTGCTTTATTTCCCCTTTCCCAAAATCCTTTTGGGAATAATAATCTTTTTCATTTTTATTCAAAATTTTTTGTGCAACAAAAACACACGTCATGCCCAAAACAATAAAAAAATTTTTTTGCATCTTTTGTTTTTTGATTTGATAAAATCGCTAATTTTGGTTTGGGGCAATTTTCAATTGTTTTCGTTTTCTAGAAAAAATTCTTTTATTCCTGGGCAAATCTTAAATGTTAACTCATTCCCTTTTTTAAGTTTCGTTAATAAAATTAAAATCTCCCTTCTTTCTTTTTATAGGTCTTGTCACAGCCCATTCTCCAAGCTCTGTTTGCTTTTCTCTATCTTTTTTTGATTTCTAAACCTAATTAATTCCCCCTAAAACAACGCATTAAAAACCCCCCCCACCAAAACCCCTTACTGGAAGCCTTTTTTTTTTTTTTAATTTACATTTGAAACGTCCCCGAATTATTCCTTCTAAATAAAAATTTCGTAGCAAATGAACTTTAAAACACAATCAACTTTGCTATCTTCAAGTCAGTTTCCAAATCTTGGGTTTATTTTTAACAGGCTTTTCCAACATTTTTATCCTACCTTAACCCCCCAAAAACAGCAGAATGGTAACAGTTAGAAATTTTTTTCGGTCTCATTTTTAAAAATAAAAAATATTTATTATTAATAAAACTAACGCATGATTTACTTCCTGAACTTACAAATATCAAGTTGATGACCAATTTTAAACCAAAAAGGGAAAGGCTTATCTTTGGCGGCTGTGGAAAAACAAAACGTACCTTGGAAATGAATTCACATAGAACAATTCAACAGATTCCGCAAGACATTGTAAAGTATCACAACAGGTATGAACGCAACTGGGGGGAAAATGGTAAAAAGTGTTGGGGAAACGGTTCTTTTTTACACTAAACTATTAGAAATTTGCCCCCATTGTTCTGAACAAGATTTTTTGAGATTTAAAACCCGGATCCATTTTAAACAAAGTTTTTAGATCTCTAGGGGTGTGATCATTACAGATTTGGAACATTGTTATCGCCATTAATCATGGGGTTAATTACTTTTTAAAACATATAGATTTTGTTTCCCTTCAAAATGACCGAGCCAAAAAACACAAAAAACATTGAGGAAAAGTGACCCGTAAAAAGCCTCCCATCCCCGGGGGGGCAGCAGAAAAAAATTAGCAGAGTGGAACAAACAAAAAAATTTAAAGTTCAAACAAGAATATAACCATAAAAAACATAACACCGCCAACGCCAGCTGTAAATAAAAAGGATTAAGCCCCAAAACCCAAGTCCAGGGTATTTGGATTAAAAAGTTTTGCTTTTTGGGGTCATTCTTTGGGGGGTGGTATTACGTTTTAAAAAAAATATAAAAAAACAGCAAAAACCCAAAACAGCCCAAAAATCCAGCCACCCCAAAACAAACCAAAAAAAAAAGATCCAAACCCCCAACAACAAAAGATCATTTTGATCCAATTAATGGTAATATTTTCAAAACTTTAAAAAATAATTATAATTTACTTTAATAAGAACTTAAACGACTTTATAAAGA
>JAMYXO010008741.1:0-10512 GCA_033310375.1 Conus canariensis
CCTGAGGACCCAGACGCAACCTCCCTTCTCCATCTGTCTCTGTCAGCAGCCGCCGGCAGCAGCTCACGTGTATGGAGTCCGGTCCATTCTTTGATGTTCTCATGTCAGTTCTTCCGCTGTCTTCCTCTTCTTTCCTGCCCTCGATGGTGCCTTGCATGATGTTTTGGACAGACTGGTGTGTCGAGTGTTGTGCCCAAACCATATCAGCTTGCGTCTCTTCACAGTTGAAAGTAGAGGTTCCTGACGTCCAGCAAGGTTCTCAATTCTGCTCCGTACAATTTATTGGTCCTGTGCTTTATCCAGGAGATTTGAAGGAGCTTCTTCAGGCATTTGCTCTCGAAAGCCTGGATCTTCCTTTCAGTTTCAGCCATCAGTATCCATGCATCGCAACCATACAGTACAAAGAAGCACTGGGATTAAAGAAGAAAGAACTCTCTGATTACATTGAAAGACAAAAGGAAAGAGAGAGAGAAGAAAAAGAGAAAGAGAGAGAAAGAGAATAGAGAAGAAAAAGAGAAAGAGACAGAAAGAGAGAGAAACAAGAAGAGAAAAAGAGACAAGGAGAAAAGATAAGAGAGACAGAACAGAGAGACTGGAAAGAGAGAAAGCTGAGAGACCAAATCAGCTAGAACTTAAAAAGTTAGAGTTAGAAGGTGCATTAATGCGAAAGTGTGTACTAGCGCGCACTCTTGCCAGAGTCAGCCATTTAGCGGCCAAGGTCGAACTACCTTACCTCGAGGACAAGGACGACCTTGAATCATACCTAGCACAGTTCAAAAAGGTTGCTGTGATAAATGGCTGGAAGGAGGAAGAGTGGGGTGCTCGGACTGCTCCCTTACTCAAAGTAGAGCACGCCTACGTTAAGTTGTCAGCTTCCCATGGAGCTGACTACGAGACGATTAAAGAGACACAACTACACAAGTACCAGCTCAACACCGGCACGTACAGACAGAAATTCATATCTGCCAGAAAGGAGAACAGTGAGACATCTTTAGTTTTGTGGGACAACTCACGATTTGTTAGATAGGTGGATTGAACTCTCCAAGAATAAAGAGGAAGATCTGAAGGAAATGCTTGTTCTGGAGAAATTTCTTGAGGCAGTACCCTTTGACCAAGCTCGTTTCGCTCGCAAGAGAGATCCCCAAGATGGTGAAGCAGCGTGGCAGCAGCAGAACTCTACGAGCAGACGCACATGGTAGAGCGTCGGTTCCGTGATCGAAGAGCTGATCACAGAGGTGGGAATCATGACCATTTCCTAAGGAACTACCAAGGACGGAAGCAGCCAAGGTCAACACAGCGAGGACAGAACACCCGCTCAGATAGACCCAAGCCTCACTCGGGAGAGAAGCAGAAGTTTGAACTTCGATGTTTCACCTGCGGAGGAGCACATTTGGCACAGTACTGTAAGAGTGGGAGAAACAACTCGGCAGCCGTATATACTACAGTGGCAGCTACTCCGCCAGTATCAGAGACCCCGAACCAGTGTGTGACTCGTGCAGCAAAATTGAATTCGAACCTCACTGTGCTGTGAAGACTGAGGGAAAAGTGACACAAGCCATCCGTGACACAGGTTCTACGATGACAATTGTGCGCAAGGATCTTGTTCCTCAGAGATGCTACACTGGGGAAAAGAAAAGAGTTTCCTTGGCATCATCAAAAGTGAAACGTTCACTGCCAGTCGCCAAAGTTTCTATGGAAACTCCCTACTTCACTGACCACACCGATGTTCTGGTGATGGATGAGCCAGTATGTCCTGTTCTAGTAGGAAACACCAGGAAGACAGAGTCAACGCAAGAGGAGAAAATTCCAGTATATCCTGTGCACTCGGCAGCCACCAGAGTTAAGTAACAGCCAGAGCTGAACCTGAAGACTGCACCTCTCAACTCAGTGACCCCTGAAATTCTGAAGCAGGGGCAGCAGAGTGACTCCAGCCTGACTAAGCTGATGGGAGTAGCTCATAAACCGGACAACCTCGGGACTACTAAGGCCGGTGCTGATTTCCACTACACATTCAAGAATGGGATCCTACACCGAAAGGTCAAGACCAACCGGGACAACACAACCAACTCATAGTTCCCAAGAAATTCAGAGGAGAAGTACTTCGAGTCGTATATGACATTCCCATGTCAGCCCATGCAGGCATCAGAAGGACGAAGAACGCATCGTCACTGATTTCTATCCTGCCAAGCATCGCGAGTGATGTGAAAAGATACTGTGCGTCTTGTGACACCTGTCAGCGTTGCACTGGGAGAAACACCATGGGCAAGGCACTGCTACAGAAGATGCCACTCACAGAAACTCCTTTCCACCATGTGGCAGTGGATATCGTTGGACCCATCACTCCAGGGTCATCAAGCGGCAAGAGATATATTCTGACAGTTGTAGACTATGCTAAAAGATATGCCAAAGCAACCGCACTCGGGACCATCGGGGCCAAATCCTCACTGACCGAGGCAACCAGTTCCTGTCATCCACTATGCAAGAGGTCAACAGGCTACTCAATATCAGAGGGATGGCCACGACGCCATACCACATGCAAACCAACGGGCTTGTGGAAAGATTTAATGGCACACTCAAGGCCATGCTTAAAAAGTTGTGCCTGGAACAACCCAAAGAGTGGGACAGCTACCTTCCACCAATCCTATTCGCTTACTGCGATGCACCACAAGAGTCCTTGTAGTTCTCACCTTTCGAACTACTCTATGATAGACACGTGCAAGGACCCCTCCAAGTATTGAAAAACATCTTGGCAGACGAGGAGATGAAGGAAGACGGTCGTACCACAACAGAATACGTCATGGACTTGCAAGAAAGGTTCAAGACACTTGTAAGATAGCTCAAGAGAACCTCGACAAGGCAAATACGAGGCACGCAAAGTAGTTTAATCGCAAAGCGAATAAAAGGAATCTACCTGTTGGATCAAAAGTGCTTGTACTGCTACCCCAAAAGCACAATAAGCTTCAACTGACGTGGCGAGGGCCGTACACCATCATCAAGAAGACCAGTCCTGTGGACTATCATATATCAGTAGACGGTAAAGTGAAGATCTGCCACATCGACCAGCTGAAGCAATGCCACGAAAGAGACCAGTCAGCAGACCAGGATTACGTTGCAGTGGTTGTGCATGAGGAAGACCATGAGGAGTACATGACAGACAAGATACCCATGGTACCACTGAAACAAACTGAGGACCACACCCAAGTCAACTATGGACCTGAGGTGACCAAGATCCAAAGACGAGAGCTACAAGAAATCGTGGAAGGACAAAGGAACATCCTGACGGATCTTCCAGGGGAGACTAACTCATTCACCTGCGAGCTCAAACTGACGTCGGATCAACCTGTCCACCAGTACTCCGTACCTCATTCCCAAACTGAAGCCCTGGAGAACAAAATGCAGCAAATGTTGGCTATGGGAGTGATTGAACCTGCAAACTCACCAAACAACGCACCCATTGTTCTAGTCAAGAAGAAAGACGGCACTGTGTGATTCTGTACGGACTACAGAAAGCTGAATCTCATCGCTGAATTTAACGCTGGACCGTTGCCGAACATAGACACTATCTTCGCAAAAATAGGAAAAGCAAAGTACTTTTCAAAAATCGACCTGTCAAAAGGATTTTGGCAGACTCGCATGGCAGAGAGTGACAAGCCCAAGACAGCCTTCGGTACGCCACAAGGCCAGTTTCAGTGACGGAAAATGCCATTCAGCATGGAGAATGCTAGTGCCATATTTTCGCGCATGATGCGCAAACTTTTCAGCACTGTGAACGCAGGGATGTCCATAGCCTCAGAGACCTGGGAAGAGCGTGTGCGAGCTATTCAAGCTGTGCTGCAGCGCCTAGCGAAGAAGGATTGATCGTGAAGCCCAGCAAATGCTACCTCGGATTCAAAGAGATTCCTTTCCTAGGACATCAGGTCGAGCACGGGAAAATCAAACCTGCATCTGAGAAGATCGAAAAGATACGCAAGGCACAGAGACCCCAGAACAAAAAGGAACTCCGAGCATTTCTTGGGATACTACCGCAAATTCTTTCCTAACTTCGCAGTCTTAGCAGTCCCATTCACGGATCTGACTAAGAAAACCATCTGGAGAAGCTGGTGTGGACATAAGCGTGTGAGCAGGCGATGGAGACGCTGAAGGGAAAACTCACCAATGAACCCATCGTACGTTTGCCGGACAGAGACAAACAGTATGTGCTGCGCACCGATGCGTCTAGCCTTGGACTTGGGGCAGTACTGCTCCAAGATCACGAGGGTACACTCCAACCAGTGGCATACGCCAGCAAGAATCTAAACCAGTCTGAACACAATTACGCCACGATTGAAAAGGAATGTCTAGCAGTCCATCTGGCAGTGAAGAGTTTGAGCCCTACATCTTTGGTACCAATTTCGTAGTGGAAACAGATCACCAACCACTGCAGTACCTGAAGAGGAACGAAAGCAAAAACGGAACACTTACGAGGTGGGCAATCGTTCTACAGGATTACGACTTTACAGATCGAGTGATACCTGGTAGAGACAATGTGGGAGCCTACTACCTAAGCAGGAGTTCTACCTAAAGGGAGCGAACTCGACAGAACCTGACAGTGCTGTGTTGCATATGTATGCCTGTGCATGTATATGTGTGTGTTCAGATAGACCTGTAACTGCTGCTATGATGTATAATTGCTTGTTCTAAGAATTGTATGGAGAAGATATCATTTAAGAGACTAGATGATATTGAACATTGACTAAATATCATAACATTTGTGTTCACATGTTACGCTCATATTGATGTTGTCAAAAAACAAGATTTATATACTTAAGAAGGGGGTATTTTTCGCGCTAACAAAGTTACATAAATTAGTGAAAGAAATAAAACGTCACGCCTATGACGTAAAGATTAAAAGACAGTGTAAGAATTATAAACTCATTCCATATGCTTATGCATTAAAAATAGTTTCATTGTTTTGCAGGATTACATCCTCTAATAACAAGTCCGGTGTGCTGTATTATATTTGTACATTAATTAAGCAAAATGATCTAAGAATTGTTCTATAATTGAATCTATGAAGTGTTGTGTAAAATAATAGCCAATCAGTGAGTGGACGGTGGAATGATTTTATAACGGACAAGCTCAGAAGAGCCAGAAGAAGGAGGCAGGCAGGACAAGGTGAAGATTGCAGTTGAAGAAGCAGCCTGTTTGAAGAGGAAAGAAGTCACCACCCGTACGTGAGCAAAGTTCTGGTAGAGGCCACCCAGTGCTGGTTGAAGAAACAGCGTGTTTAAAGGGGAAAGATGTCACCACCCTTACGAGAGCAAGTTCTGGTAGAGGTCACCCAGTGCTTGAACGCCAAGACACAAGGGGGCGAGATCCTGTGAGCCAGCGACGGGGTACTGGGCCATTCACCCAGAGACCGTCACTTGATCGTCGCCAGTGTTTGGCAAACAAGGGTTGCGCTGAGGTAGATACACTCATTTATTTCACGTAATACATCAATCATATTATTATTCAGGTTTTAACTAATCGATCACACTATCTAATCCGTTTGTGTGAACCGTATCGTTACGCTGCGTCTATCTGTAACATGATGTACGATTCAAGCAGTACAGCGAAGGGCCGCTCGGTTTGTCATAAACCGGTACCACAACACGTCAAGTGTCACCGCCATGATTGACAAATTGGGGTGGCCTTTTCTTCAACAGCGCAGAAAAAGACTCGAGACTGGCCATGCTGCGCAAGATTCTGGAAGGCCAGGCTATTGTCCCTTCATGTAGAGACAAGCTGACACCTGCTCCTACCAGACAGAGATGGGGACGCAAGCAGCAACTCAGCCTAATGCAGTGTAGGACACAGTACCTACAACATGCGTTCCTTCCAAACACCATCCGGGACTGGAACGACCTGTCAGAGACGGAGATGAAGGCTGGAACCCTTGACACTCTCATGTCAAGGGTCCCACAAAATTAAAAACTAAGAAATAGTTAGTTAGTGTAAGTAGGATTAGGTCGCCACCCCATCCCATTCTTTCCCTAGTAAAACTGTGATTTTTTAAGTTATTTTTGGGCCTGTTTCACTATTAGGGCGAACCATGATCAGCTAGTCTGGAACTCGTTTCCAGATGAAGAGCGAAAATTACAGTAGTCTGCTGATAAAACCCACATAGAGTAGGACTCCCCCAGTTTTCATGTTTCTCCACTGTCGTAGGTCTTTATCTTCCTACATTGGCTTTCCATCTCAGCACAGCCTCCATAGTAGGGCATGGTAATCAACCAGTTGATTGGGGCCGTCCAAATGGATGATGATGATGATATGATATGATGATGATGATGAGATGAGATGATGATGATGAAGTTCCATTCCGAGTTCCGATCTCTTTTTATTCACTTATGGTTTAGATCAACATCATTGCACCATGATCGATTCATTTCCGGGGTAGACTGGATGATTGACATCCTCCTCTATCGATCACCCCATCAGTACCTTATCATCATGTGTCGTATTGATCATGCTTTATTTTCAGCCATCTTTATATTCCGTGCAGATCTACTTCACCTAGCAATATCACGAATGGCCAGCAATGTCATTTTGAAGCCATTATACCTACCAAATCCCTAGACTGTAGAATTTTCACAACAATATTGATCAATAAGTGAATGCATGAAATGTAATAGTTTGACGAGCTCTGGAACGATGTGTTCAGTTGTGAAGAAATTTTGTAAAGATTCATTTATTTCGAAGAAGAATGAGTGCAGAAGAGAGAGTGAAGGATGACTATGTTCAATACAGGCGGAGCAGGAAGCAAAAAGAAAAATAGAATAATTTATAGATCACTAAGTAGCGGCAGTGTGTCGCCTTGAAGGTTTTTATATTTTCATTACCATGACTGTCGGGATTCATCGAGACGCCCACTACCTGAGACGAGACGGAGAAATTACCCTGCAAGTTCATCAGCAGGACGACAAGATCAAGATCTCCATTCCACATCATCAATCATCCTTCGCTTGACAAGCTAAGTAATATTTTGTTTTCATCACCCAAGAATACGCACATCCAGGAAGGTCTTCAGCAACCAATCGCGCAAGGACTAAACAACGAACTATTGCGCACAGTTCAACAAACTCATAGGAAGAAGTGACATTGCCAAAACTGTATTCGTTTTGATTGTATTTATGTAATTGTAAATAGTACTTTAGCAACATCTTCGCAAACCATACACTTTACCATCGCATCATTCACCTCATCCAGGCCCATCAAAACACATACCCACCAAACTACCATCAAAATTTAGAGTCATTAAATCATTAGTCATTCTACATCTCGATCTCTGTTGTTTGTTGAAAGAGAAAGAGAGGAGCACGGTCATATATATCATTCTTCCGCAAGCCCAACCACTGAAATGTGTGTGTGACAACCTCATATCTATTGCCTTTCTTTTCACGAAATCCACTGTGAGGATCAATGTCTCGCGTGCACACATGAAGAAAAATGTACCAGTCCACGCAGGAGCCTTATTTTGTGTTTCATTGAGTTTTCCTACGCATGTTTTAGTCTGGACAGTGTCTTTTCTACCCTTCTGAGGATTTCTGGTTAGGAACGTTTCCTGCTTATCATGGATCTCAGATAAGTGAACCGTTGAACAATCTGTAGCGTTTGTACATGGACAGTGATATCAGTATTAATGGTAGGTTTGTAGCTAGCCACAAAATTTGTATTCTCAGTGCTGATGTCCATGCATTATCTTGCTGACATTTCCCCCAAGTATTTGTTTATTATAGACTCTGCATCTCCTGTTCCATGGCATTGATCCTATCTTTTTTCATTCCTGACAGTCTATAACTCAAGCAAATGAGATTATACTATAGGGTCTTGTCCACAGCCTCTCTCTATGTTGAAATTGCGAATTCTTGCCGTTTACTATTATGTATCTCTATGTAATGCTGAGACACACGAACAAATACATTTTCCTTTAATTTCAGTACTTTATCAATAAATATCAGTTACCTGAGACGACTTTACAGAGTTCTCTGGTGGATATTGTATCATCAGCCGTAGTCTGACTTTCAGTACAAAATTCCTATCCTTTCAGAAAATGCTCACTGATGATTCCAAGTCTCAAGATGGAGTGGTCTGTGCAACCTATTGCCCTGATGCTCCTTCTCAGATATTATTAGAACATATTCCATCAGATACTTCTGTTTACTCTGCTGAACTTACAGCTCTAGTTCTAGCACTGCAGATAATCTCTCAATCTACAAACAACGATTTGCTGATTTTGTCTGATTCGCTGTCAGCTTTGAAGGCGATAGCTGGCCATAACCTCCATCATCCTGAAATTCTACACTCTTTTTTTACTTTTTACCTCGTTATAGGCGGAAGGTCAGTACATTGTACTGGCTTGGGTTCCCGGTCATATTGGCATTGGAGGGAATGACATGGCTGATCGTTTGGCCAAGAATGCCACAACAGGGAAACTGTCTAGCATATCTATCCCCTACACAGACCTAAAACCGAAAGTTAATGATTACGTCAGAGACTTCTGGCAGGACGACTTGAATACACAGACGGATGACATTCCTCTCATCTACCTCTGGTGGTTGCAAGGCAAAAGTAGTTTTATGCTGGGTGCACACCAGCCATTCGTATTTTATTCATTCATACCTTTTAAAGAGTGAAGAAGCTCCGTGATGTATTCAATGTCATGTAACTCTCATAATGAAATATGTTCTTTCAGAGTGTTGGGACTTGCATGATGTGAGACATAAACATTTTACAGCAAATTCCATGAAAACATTGTTCAGAGATGTTCCACCTGATGTGATCTTTGAATTTTTCAAAAGAGGTTAACATTTTTCATCTGATCTGAGATTTTGCAAACTAAAGATTTTTAACAACATTCCGATTTATTTTAAAGGGTTGTGTGAATTAATGACTTGTGAGTTGACTTCCACCTGGTGACAGCTCTGATATGGCCCTTTGCGGTCGGCTGGGCTATAAGCAAGATTACCTTCCTTTACTTGCCATAGGTGAACGTATTTTGAGAGAATGACTGATCTCAGAACTGCCAACCCTCCTCAAGGTGTGTTGATTCTTTTTATCGTTTGTATGCCCACATACTCTTAATAACTGGTATTGTCTTGCTAAAAACACCTGGTGTACTCCTGATGTGTGTGTGTGTGTGTGTGTGTGTGTGTGTGTGTGTGTGTGTGTGTGTGTGTGTGTGGTGTGTGTGTGTGTGAACCTGTGAATTAGCTGATTTGTGTTCAACTTTCCGAATGTTTCTGCCTTGAATATAATTGCAATCTATTATCATTATTGTCCCCAATTCGGCATAAATGACACAAACCAAATGATAAACTGGGTAATTTTAAAGAAATATAAGCTCGATTTGAATCATAGTGTTGTAGTGCCATTACAGAATAACCGTTGTTTGATTGTCGTTATTGAAAGTTCTAATCCACTTAGTTATAAACATAAACATAATCATAACACATTTCAGACCAACATAATGTAATCACCCAGAGCAGGGAAACAATTGTCACCTATTTAGATTTAAAAGAATATCCTGGCCATGAGTGATCATGTATTTGTTTCCTTATTCTTTGCCTAATAATCCTCCAGTCAACTGTTGGTTCATCACATCTGCTCCAGCAGTTAGCTGTCACATTGTCCCCGCTGGGGATCACCTGAATGATGGACAGGAAAGGCTGGAGCCGTAACGTCCAACACATGATCATCCCATTGGCAAATTTCAATATGTCAAGGATCTGTAGAGGAAAGTGGTCACTTTGGCCAATGAACGGGGTGCCATAAAGGTATCATTAAAACTTTTGTACAACCCAAACCACAGCCAAACACCCCATCTCAATGATGGGGTAGTTCATTTCTTGCGCATTTGTTTCCTGCCGGCACATGCAGCATCGTGCACACCATTCTCATATCTGTGGCCGAGGACAGCTCTAGCTCCCAAAGTAAATTCAATGAATCAACGCCTGCCAACCTTGCGCTGAAGAGTGAAGAGATCGAAGCTGAGTACCAAATTCGTTCATTTTCGTTGTATTATTTGTTTGTGTCTTGCCTGAAGAAGACCTAAGAGGTCGAAACGCGTTGTGTTTTGTCTTGTGACTCGTTTGTCCACGTTTCTCTTGGCGTTCGCTAACATTTATTTAAGATTTGTTTAGATTTCCGCCTGCAGTCGTCTCACTTTGCAACTAGATCTACTTTAAACCTAACTTGCACATTTCCATCTGAAGGCAGTCCACTTGAAGTGTAAAACGTGTCACTACTCACACATGTTCGAGCAAATATGACTGTGCTAATTTTATGTCTATGTTGATTTTGCTCTTGATCATATAGACCACAATGTGAAATACCAATGACCAAACCAACTCAGAGCACGCACTCACACTCACACACACACGCACTCACACACACACCACACACACACACACACACACACACACACACACACACACACACACACACACACACAATACATGCACAAACACATGCAACATGCTCACATGCAAC
>JAMYXO010000872.1:0-5000 GCA_033310375.1 Conus canariensis
CAATTTTAAAGGGGCCCGGAAAAAATTTTTAAAAAAAAATTTTTTTTTTTAAAAAAAGGGAGGGGGAAAAAAAAAAAACCCCCCCCCTTTTTTAAACCCCCAGGATTCCCCCCCCCCAAAAAAAAATTTTTTTTTTGGGTTTTTTTTAAAAACCAAATTTTTTAAAAAACCCCGGGGGGAAAAATTTAAACCCCCTTTTAAAAATTTTTTTTTCCCCGGGGGGGGTTTTTTCCCCCCCCCCCGGGGGTATTTTTTTTTGGGGGTTTCCCTTTCCCCGGGAAACCCCCCCTTTTAAAATTTTTTTTTAAAAAAAACCCCCCCCCCCCAACCCCCCCTTTTCCCCCCGGGGGGCCCCGGGGGGAAAAAAACCCCCCCCCCCAAAAACCCCCCCCCAAACCCCCGGGGGAAAAAAAAAGGGGGGGGGGGAAAAAAAAAAAAGGGCCCCAAAAGGAAATTTTTGGTTTCTTCCCCCAAAGGGGGGGAAAGGGGGGCCCCCCCCCCCCCCCCAAAAAGCCCCCCCAAAAAAAAGGGGGCCCCCAAAAAAAAAATTTTTTTGGGGGGGGGGGGGGAAAAAAACCCCCCTTTGGGGGGGCCCCCTTTTCCCGGGGGGTTTTTCCCCTTTTTTGGGGGGGTAAAAAAGGTTTTTGGGGGAAAAAAGGGGGGTTTCCCCAAAAGGGGGGGGCCCCCCCGGGGAAAAAATTTTTTTCCTTTTTTCCCAAAGGGGGGGGCCCCCCCCGGGGGGGGGGGGGGGGGGAAAAAAAAAACCCCAAAAAAGGGGGGCCCCCTTTTTTTTTTCGGGGGGGCCCCCGGGGGGGGGAAAAATTTTTTTGGGGGGGGGGCCCCAAAATTTTTTTTTTTCCCCCAAAAAAGGGGGGGGGAAAATTTTTTTTAAATTTTTTTTTTTTTCCCCCCCCCTTTGGTTTTTTAAAAAAAACCCCCCGGGGGAAATGAATTTTTCCCCCCAAAAAAAAAAAAGGGGGGGGTTTAAAATTTTTTTTCCTTTTTTCCCCCCCCCCAAAAAAAAAACCCCCCCCCGGGGGTTTTTTAAAATTTTTTTTTTTTTCCCCAAAAAAATTTCCCCCTTTTTTTCCCCCAAAAATTTTTTTTTTTTTTTTTTTTTTTAAAAAAAAAAAAAAGGGGGGGCTAAAAGGGGGAAAAAAGGGGTTTTTTTTTTTTTGGGGCAAAAAAATTTTTAAAGGGGGGAAAAAAAATTTTTTTTTTTTTTTTTTTTTTTTAAATTTTTTTAAAAAAAAAAAAGTTTTTAAAAAAAAAACCCCCTTTAAAGGGGGAAAAAAACAGGGGGAATTTAAAAAAAAAAAGGGGGGAAAAAAAAAAAAATTTTAAAAAGGGGGAAAAAAAAAAAATTTTTAAAATTTTTAAAAAAAAGGGGGGGGAAAAAAAAAAAAAAAAGGGGGTTTTTTGGGGGTTTCCCCTTTTTGGGAAAAAGGCCCGGTTTAAGTTCCCAAAAAAGGGGGGGGGAAAAAAGGGGGGCCCGTTTTTTTCCCCCCGGGGCCCCCCCAAAAAAAATTTTTTTTTGGGGGGGGGAAAAAACCCCCCGGGGGGGGGGGAAAAATTTTTGGGGGCCAAAAAAACACCCCCTTTTGGGGGGAAAAAAAAAAAAAAGGCTTTCCCCCCCAAAAAAAAAAAAATTCCCCTTTTAAAAAGGGGGGCCCCCCAAAAAAAAAATTTTTTTTTTAAAAAAAAAAATTAAAAACCCGGGTTTTTAAAAAAGGGGGAAAAAAAGGGGGGGGCCCCAAAAAAAAAAAAAAAAAGGGGGGGGTTCCCGGGGAAAAAATTTTTTGGGGGGGGTTTCCCTTTTAAAAACCCCAAAAAGGGGGGCCCCCCCCCCCCCGGGGGGGGGGTTCCCAAAAGGGGAAAAAAAGGGGAAAAAAAAAACCCCCCCGGGGGGGGGTTTGGGGGGAGGGGGAGGAAGGAAAAAAAAAAAAGGGAAAATTCCCCCGGCCCCCAAAAAAAAAGGGGGGGGGGGGCCCCCCCAAAAAAAAAAAACCCGGGGGGCCCCCCAAAAAAAGGGGGGGAAAGGGCCCCCCAAAAAAATTTTTAAAATTTTTTTAAAGGGGGGGGGGGGTTTTGGGGGAAAATTTTTTTCCCCGGGTTTAAAAAGCCCCCCTTGGGGGGTTTTTTTTAGGGAAAATTAAAAACCCCCTTTTAAAAAAAGGGGCTTTTAAAAAAAAAACAGGTGGCCGAAGGGAAAAAAAAATTTTTCCCCCCCCTTTTTTTTTTAAAAAAAAAAAAAGGGCAAACCAAAAACCCTTTTAAAAGGGGGGTTTTTTTAATTTTAAAATTTAAAAAAAATTTTTAAAAAAGGTTTTTTCCCAAAATTTTTTTTTAAGGGGCCCCCCTTTTAAAAGGGGGGAAAAAAAAAAATTTTTTTCCCCTTTTTTTTTTTTTTTTAAAAAAAGAAAAAAATTTTGGGGAAGGGGGGTTTTAAAAAAAAACTTTTTTTAAAAAAAATTTTTAAAAAAGGGGGCAAAATTTGGAAAATTTAAAAAATTTTAAATTTTAAAAAAAAAAAATTTTTTTTTTGGGGTTTTTTTTTAAAAAAAGGGGTTTTAAAAAAAAAAAAATTTTTTTCCCCCCCCCAATTAAAAACAAAAAAAGGTTTTGGGGGGTTTTTTCCCCAAAAAGGGGGGGCCCCCAAAAAAAAATTTTTTGGGGGGGGTTTTTTTTTTTTTTTAAAGGGGGGGGGGAAAAGGGGTTTTTAAAAAAAAATTTTTTTTTTAAACCCAAAAGGGTTTTTCCCCCAAAAAAAGGGGGGGGCCAAAAAAAAATTTTTTTTTTCCCTTTTTTTTTTTCCCCCGGGGGGGTTTTTGGGGGGGTTAAAAAAGGGGGGGTTTGGGGGGAAAGGGGGGCCCCTTTTTTTTTTCCCTTTTTTAAAAAATTTTTTTTTTCCCTTTTTTAAAAGGGGGAAAAAAACCGGGGGTTTTTTTTTCCCCCGGGGCCAAACCCGGGAAAAATTTGGGTTTTTTTTTCCCTTCCCTTTTCCCCAAAAAAAAATTTAAATAAAGGGGGGGAAGACCCGGAAAAAAAAAAAAAAAAAAAAAAAGGGGGGGGGAAAATAAAAAGGGGGAAATTTAAAAAGGGGGGGGGTTTTAAACGTAAAAGTGGGGGAAAAAGGGGGGCCCGGGTTTTTGGTTTTAAAAAAACCCCAAATTTCCCCCCCCGGGGGAAAGGGGGGGGGGGGGGGGGGGGAAAATTTTTAAAAAGAGGGGAAAAAAAATTAAAAAAAATTTTTTTTAAAGGAAAAAAATTTTTTAAAAAAAAAAAAAACCCCGGGGGAAATTTTTTTTGGGGGGGGGGTTTTTTTTTCCCCCCCCCTTTTTAAAAAAAAAAATTTTTTCCAAAAGGGAAAAAATTTTTTAAAAAAGGGGGTTAAAAAACCCCCCCCCCCAAAAAAAAAACCCAAAAAAAGGGGCAAGGCCCCCGGGGGGGGTTTTTTGGGCCAGGTTTTTTCCCCCCTTTTTAAAAATTTTTTTTTTTAAAAAAAAAATTTAAAAAATCCCCCTTTAAAAATTTTAAAAAAAATTTTTTTTTTTTTTTAAAAAAAAAAAAAAATTTTTAAAAAAAATTTTTTTTCCCTTTTTTTTCCCCCCTTTTTTTTTCCAAAAAACCCTTTTTTCCCCCCCCCTTTAAAAAACCCAAAAACCCCCCCCCCCGGGGGGGGCCCCCCCCCCCCCTTTAAAAATTTTTTTCCCCTTTTAAAAAAAAAAAAAAACCCCCCAAAAATTAAAAAAAAAAATTTAAAAAAAAAAAAAAAAAATTTTTTTTTTTTTTTTCCCTTTTGGAAAAGGGGGGTTTTTGGGGGAAAAAAACCCCCAAAACCCCCTTTGGGGGGGGTTCCCTTTTTCCCCCCCCCCAAAAAGGGAAAATTTCCCCCCTCACCCCTTTTTTCCCCCCCGGGGGGGAATTTTTTTGGGGGGGGGGTTTTTTTTTTTTTAAAAATTTTTAAAAAAAAAAATTTTTTTTTTGGGAAAAAAAAATTTTTTTTAAATTTTTAAAAAAATTTTCCCCCCCCCCTTTTTTGGGGGGGTTTTTTTTTAAAAAAAAAGGGGGCCCCCCCCCAAAACCCCCGACCAAAATTGCCCCTTTTGGGGCCCCCCCCCCCCAAATTTTAAAATTAATCCCCCGGGGCCCAAAACCCCCCTTTTTTGGCCCCTTTTTTAAAATTTAAAACCCCCTTCCCCAAAAATTTTTAAAAAAAAAAAAATTAAAAAAAAAACCAAAAAAAGGGTTTTAAAAAAAAAAAAAAACCCTAATTCCAAAAATTTAAAAAAAAAAACCCCCCTTTAAATAAAATATAAAAATTTTTAAAAAAAAATTTTTGGAAAATTTTTTTTTATTTTACCAAAAATATGGCCCCACCCCTTTTTAAAATTTTATCCCCGGGTTTTTTGATTTTCCCCCCCCCCCAAAAATTTAAACCAAAAAAAAAATTTTTTTTTTTTTTAAAAAATAATTTTTAAAAAAAAAAACCCCCGGAAAAAACCCCCAAAAAAAAAAAATTTTTTTGGAAAAAAAACCCCCAAAAAAACCCCCCAAAAAAACCCCCCACCACACAAAAAAAAACCCCCCAAAAAAAGGGGAAAAAACCCCAAAATTTTCCCCCAATAAAATTTTTCCCTTTTTGGTTTCCCCCTTTTTTTTTCTCCCCCTTTTTTTTTTTCTCCCCCAAACCCCCCTTTTTTCCCCCTTTTCCCCTTTTCCCCCATTCTTTTTCCCCCCTTTTTTTTTTTTCCCCTTTTTTTTCCAAAAAAAAAATTTTTTTTTTTTTTTTTTAAAAAACCCAAAGGGGCCCCCCCCCCCCCCCACTAAACCCAAAAACCCCCCAAACCCCCCAAACCCCCTTTCCGGGAAAAAAAACCCCCCCCCCCCAAAAAACCCCCCCAAAAAATTTTTTTTTTTTTAAAAAAATTTTTTTTTTTTTTTAAAAAAAACCCTTTCCTTTTCCCCCCCAACCCCCCCCCCTTCCCAACCCCCCCGGG
>JAMYXO010000872.1:10000-12500 GCA_033310375.1 Conus canariensis
TCATCACTACCACTCACTCTCCCCCTCTCACTCACTCACTCACCTCTCCTCTCCACTCACTCACTCAGTCACTCCTCTCTCTCTCTCTCTCTCCTCTCAGCTCTCACTCTCTCATTTCTCTCTCTCTCTCTCGCTCTCACTCACTCACTCACTCTCTCTCTCTCCGCTTACTCACTCACTCACTCTCTCTCCTCTCTCCTCCTCTCTCTCTCTCTCCTCTCTCTCTCTCTCTCTCTCTCTCTCTCTCTCTCCTCTCTCTGTGTAAACAAACTTACCCCAGGCAATCAAGTAACGATTTATATTTTGTGCACAAGAGTTTTTATTTCAACGGTGAACTCTCTCTCTCTCTCTCTCTCTCTCTCTCTCTCTCTCTCTCTCTCTCTCTCTCTCTCTCTCTCTCTCTCTCTCTCCTTACAAGAAAGTATTAACAAGTTATTGGGATGGTCTGAACTTAATCATATGCGACTCCACCCCCTCGAAAAAAAAATTATTAATTACTACCAGACAAAAACGTCAAAATATTGCGTTATTATGTAAACATGTGTCCAGAAAAATTTACCAGCTTTCCAGAATGAAACACTTTTCAGATCAACATAGCCGTAAGTTGTTCTTTCATGTCTATGTTGAATCTTATATAAACTATGCCTCAACAATATGGGATTCCGCAAGTGACAATATTTTAAAACCTTTATTCAGTTTACATAAACGTGCCATTAAACTGATCCTCCTGAAGTCCTCCTCCCCTACTTTCTCAGAATATAAACATTTAGGAATTCTGCCTCTAAAATGGAAACTAGTTTACAACAAAGCTATCTTTATGTTTATAATAATGTCCGACCGTGCCCCAATGGCTTTGAAAAATAGATTCCAAATGAAGAAGATTCGTCATGTTTACAAGATAAAAGTACCTGTTCCGAGAATAGATCTGTTTAAATCAAGCTTGTTGTACTCTAGTGGCTGCTTATGGAATTCTGTTATAACTTCATTCGATGTAAATACAAGCCTCCGAGTCTTTAAAAACAAATATCAAACACACCTTATGACGCAATACATGAACAGCATCTCCTGATCCTTATGATCAGTGAATATTTACTTTTATATCCGGCCTCTCTCTCTCTCTCTCTCTCTCTCTGTGTTTGAGTTGGGTTGGTTGTGAACAGAGGGGTAGATGGGGTGAGGTGGGGTGTTTGTGACGAGGGGCGAGGATGGAATTGTTTGCAGAGAACACGGGATAGAGAGGAAAGGGAATTGCGTGCGTATCTGGAGGGCGCAAAAATGTGTGCTGTACGCCCCCTTCCGGAACAGATTCTTGGATTTAATATTGATGTACTATCATATTGATTTCTATTTGTGATTATTATGTGTTCTGTATTTCTATCTTTTTCAGATCATGCTATTCGATAGATGTAATGTTTGTCAATGCATATGTATGTATGTACGCATTGTGTTATATTTGAATTGTAATGTTATTATTTTTAATCATTATCATTCATTACAATTGTTACTGCTGTTATTATTGGGTATTTGTCATCATTATCATTGGGTGTGTAGAGTGCTTGGAAAGGATTGTGCGACAGGTGGGTGTTTGGTTAATGGTTGGGGTGTGGAGGGTGGCTTTTGTGTTTGAAATGTTTCTTTTTCATTTTTGAGGGCAAGATGCAAACAAGCCTGCCATGTGCTTATTCTTTTCCCTCATTAAACGAATTTCGTTCGTTCTCTCTCTCTCTCTCTCTCTCTCTCTCTCTCTCTCTCTCTCTCTCTCGCTCTCTCTCGCTCTCTCTCTCGCTCTCACTCACTCACTCACTCACTCTCTCTCTCTCTCTCTCGCTCTCACTCACTCTCTCTGTCTCTCTCTCTCTCACTCACTCACTCTCTCTCTCGCTCTCACTCACTCACTCATTCACTCTCTCTCTCTCTCTCTCTCTCTCTCTCTCTCTCTCTCTCTCGCTGTTGCTCACTCACTCCCTCACTCTCTATCTCTCGCTCGCTCGCTCTCACTTACTCACTCACTCACTCTCTCTCGCTCTCACTCACTCACTCACTCACTCATTCACTCTCTCTCTCTCTCACTCACTCACTCTGTCTCTGTCTCTGTCTCTGTCTGTCTGTCCTGTCTGTCTGTCTGTCTGTCTGTCTGTCTCTCTCTAAATGAACTTATCCTAGGCGAGCAAGTAACGATTTATATTTTGCGCACCAAATTTTTTAATTCAACGATGATTTTTCCCCGTTTGTTCAGTAAATATGTTATACATACTGTGTCTGTGTTTCTGGCTTCTCTCATTCTCATTCCAGAATCCGTCTGTAACAATATGAGCATGTACAGGATTAGGGCAGTCACAACACTACAATGTATGTTCCGTGCAACATATTCCTAATGTCAGTGTGCCCATCGGCGTGTTGGATTCCCGGACCACATGTTGACGTCTTCCTGCCTGCCCTCTGCCATGGACAGACCAGCCTGCACCAGCACTGAGTATCGTACGCTTTGGGGCATTGACTA
>JAMYXO010000872.1:17500-32500 GCA_033310375.1 Conus canariensis
CTCTCTCTCTCTCTCTCTCTCTGCCATTTGTGTATCTCTGTCTCTCTGACTCTCTCTCGCTCTGTATTTGTGTATCTCTGTCTCTCTCTGTCTCTGTCTGCTGTCTGTCTGTCTGTCTGTCTGTCTGTCTGTCTGTCTGTCTCTCTCTCTCTCTCTCTCTCTCTCTCTCTCTCTCTCTGTGTGTATTTGTGTCTCTCTGACTCTCCCTCTGTCTCTCTATTTGTGTATCTCTATCTCTCTGACTCCCTCTCTCTCTCTGTATTTCTCTCTCTCTCTCTCTTCTCTCTCTCTCTCTCTCTCCCTCTCTCTCTCTCTCTCTGTATTTGTGTATCTCTGTCTCTCTCTCTCTGTAATTGTGTATCTCTGTCTTTCTGTCTCTGTATTTGTGTATCTCTATCTCTCTGACTCTCTCTCTCTCTCTCTCTGTATTTGTGTATCTCTGTATCTCTCTCTCTGTATTTGTGCATCTCTGTCTCTCTCTCTCTGTATTTGTGTATCTCTGTCTCTCTGACTCTCTCTCTCTCTGTATTTGTGTATATCTCTCTGACTCTCTCTCTCTCTCTGTATTTGTGTATCTCTGTCTCTCTCTCTCTCTGTGTATTTGTGTATCTCTGTCTCTCTCTCTGTAATTGTGTATCTCTGTCTCTCTGTCTCTGTATTTGTGTATCTCTATCTCTCTGACTCTCTCTCTCTCTGTATTTGTGTATCTCTGTCTCTCTCTCTGTATTTGTGCATATCTCTCTCTCTCTCTCTCTCTCTCTCTCTCTCTCTGTATTTGTGTATATCTATCTCTGTGACTCTCTCTCTCTCTCTCTCTCTCTCTCTCTCTCTCTCTGTATTTGTGTATATCTATCTCTGTGACTCTCTCTCTCTCTCTCTCTCTCTCTCTCTCTCTGTATTTGTGTATCTCTGTCTCTCTGACTCTCTCTCTCTCTCTCTCTCCTCTCTCTCTCTCTCTCTCTCTCTGTGTATTTGTGTATCTCTGTCTCTCTGACTCTCTCTCTCTCTCTCTGTATTTGTGTATATCTCTCTGATCTCTCTCTTGACCAAGATGACGGACTGAGGAGATCGGTGAACTGTTAACCGTCTGTCAATATTATTGAATTTCACTGGCTATAATGTCACAACAGTTATAATTGGTGTACTGGAGAATGTATGATTGTTCACTTGACTCAAGGATGTAAGTACCGTCACCCATCGACCTTTAGCACATCATTGACGAAAAACACCATTGTAGAACGTTGGGCGCCTGTATCATCAGTTGAAAATCCAAAACAAATTCAAATAAAATCGAGATATTTTCAAACAGTTTATCACACACATGCTCTGCCATCACGATCACGAAATGTCGCAAAATAACTGATCGCGCATCCAACGGCTTGAATATGAAAAAGCTTGTGCAAGTTGATGATAGTCATGTAGATTTACATTGCCAAGCAAATCGCATGAATAAAGAATAAGAATTATGCTGATTTAACGAACATCAGTTCCAAGTTACAAAAATGAATCTCTCAACACATTAACAATCTATAAATAAGTCAAGCCTACAAATCCAAACATCGCCTACCTCAGGCAATCTTCCCGAAATGGTTGTGGAATTCTGGCTGATGCTGCCGCTCTGGCCCACACCAACCCCATAGACCTTGGCCTGTCCGTAGACCCCCCTCCCCCCCCCCCCCCCCCTGAGGGGGGGGATTTATGAGTGAAATTTTCTGATACTTTGTTCATTTTAAAATTTTATGGCATATGTTACCCCGCTGTAACCAGGTTATTTCAGGATATACGAGAGTTACACTATAGTAACCCTACCGATGGTGATTATTCAGGGGTGGGGTTATTTTAAGTCTCTTAAATCAAATTTCTTCTTAAGTATTTGTATTAATTTTGGTACCAAACTAAAGAATATTGAAAAGGCTATCTGCTCATGTACATTTCACAACCATACAAGGAATGCGGAACATATTCTTTACGAACAAAATTTAAAATGCATATGAAAACACAGTACGATACAAAAAACCAACTTGTCAATGGTAATGACATGTCTCTGAGTACAGATAAAAAAAAACAACCTCTCACCCTATTCATTGCTGATGTCACAGCCATCTTGAAAGACAGCATCAGCCAAGCTGCCAAGCTGAGGTGGACTAGTTTGTGTACTCGAAGAGCACGGTTGTAGTGTTTGCCAGCAAACACTTGCTCCATTGACCCACTCGCACAGACAGCAGACTGAATGACTATTCCAGCAAGACCAGTTCCCCTCATCAGTTTGCCAACAGCGCCAAGGAAAGAGCAGATTGTATGGAAGCTTCCTAGTCTGACAAAGATGTCTTGGAAGAGATTGTTCTGCCACACCAAGTTGTATGCTTTCCTTGCTACTGCTAAGTCAAATGTAACTAATGTTATACCTTGCCCCACTTGCTTTGCTGCTGCCTGTGACACTTTGAGGACATGCTGGACTGTGGAATTTTCTGTGATGGGGTGGTGGATGGGGGGCATGTAGTCAACAGTAGACTGCATCCTTTCTATCCCTTCTTCTCCTGTGAGAGACACCCATCCTCCCCATCCAGGCACCAGTTGATTTCCATCTTTGGCCTCAAATCTGGAGAAAACCCACCAAAAGTCAACAACTTTAGCTTTGTAGACTGCCTCTGGGTTTGAGAAATGAGTGTCGACAACATTCAAGTTGGGTTCTGCCTTTTCTTTTGCAAAGCAGGGTGGTACGTGTTTCTTGGTTCAGACTGCATGGAGCAATGGTGGTTTTGAGGAGCAGGAGATAGTTCTGTTTGAGAAGGAACTGTGTCATGCACTGTGTCTCCTGTCACCTCTTGAATAACTAGGCCATGAGTGGAGTGGGTGGTGTCAGCTCCTGAAAGGGTTTCTTCGTTCAGGTCAAAGTTATCCCAACAGAAATGAATCACTTTGTTCTGTTCCAAACTCACCGTTGAAGGCAGAAGACTAGCACACTGATGTTCAGAGTTGGCCATAGCAGTCTCAAGTCCTACAATTGTTTTGTATCCAGCAACGTGCTCAAAATGATTCAAGAGACTTAGAACTTCAGAGCTACCAGTAACATGTCTGATAGACATTCCAAGTAGAAGATGTTTGGGCATTTTCCACTTTCCCCCTGTCAAAAAGTATGTCCTGGCCGATGGAGGATGCTAATCTGGTGGTTTTGTTTTGCTCCACAGTACTACTTTTTCCAGACAGCAGGTTTTGGAGAAAATCTGTGAGAATAGCTGGAGGATGGACAGCATCAGACTGAAGGTACTCTGTAGATGGAGGCCATGGCATGTCAGGTGCAGCTCTAAAAGCATCCAAGATGTGTCGACGAAGGACATATGCAGACTCCTCAAGTCGCCTTTCTTCTGAAGCTGCTGACACAAACGCTGTCTCAACTGCCTGACCTCGGGCAAGTTCGTCACAATAAACAAGTTCACTGCGATGGTTTGGAGCCCAAAATTTTATTCTGAAGCCAAAATATTTCATTATCTTTTCTGTCAGTTTGTAAGTCTTGTATCCTGGGTTGTAGAAGTCAGGGGAATGTTGTTGCATGTATCCACGGTACTTCTCTCTCAGCATGGTCATTCTCTCCACCTGCGCACCTCTGATCAAGGCATTTTCAACGTACTCACATATGTACTCAAATGCCCTCTCATGTGCCTGTAGCTGCTCAACAGATGTCTGGCCTGTGGATGTTTCAGCATGCCTGCCTTCAGATCTCACATAGTCTTTCCTGCAACCCTCATGATAGTGAGCTTCACGTGCTACCAGATCTACATCTTGATAATGAGTGAAAATGTCATCATGCGTAATTTTTGCTGCATCCTTTATAGACTGTTCTGCCGTCTTGGTGACTCATTTTACAAGTTTGTCAAAACATGCAACTCCTTTTGAAGCTTTCTTCCTGAATTTTTTGTTGCCAAAGATACATCTGTCGTTTGGAAGCAGTGGGCCTGATGTAGCAACAGCAGTCCTCTTTGGTTTAGATGGTCCTACAACTTCTTCACTCTCTGTCTCATGTTTCCTTTTCCTGGCAAATTTCACATTGGTAAACCGTGCATAACAGCTTCTGTGATAACCATGGCGAGTAAAGTCCATACTTTCTGGAATGCAATCACAAATCTGATCTAGTCTATGACATGCTACATTTGAAGCACGTCTCAAATGGAGAGACTTCTGGATAGGTGTTTTTTTGTTGTTTTTTTTTACTTTCTTCAGTTAGTGGGGTTATAGTCTTCTTTTTTTCTGTTGTTTTTTTAAATGAATTACACATGTTCTCCCATCTCTTGAACATTTTCCTTTGCATTTGGGTGTGCTTTTAAAGGTCACTGGTTGTTCATCTGCCATGGTGCAAATCTGAATTCACACAGGAGAAGATGACGCATTTTTAATTACAGTGTAGTTAGAGGCTGCACACCTGCCCATTCCCAATGATCGAAACAAGACGGTTAAAAACAAATGGATACTATAATGCGGCAAAGCGGTTTGCCCTATTCATACACTTTGTCAAAGTTAGTGGTGAAGTACGCAGAACTAAAACTAGCAACGAACTCAAGCAGCGGTTTTTCCAAAGCACGGACACGCATGTCAGAGGTTCTCCAGCAACCCAATCAGAAAAGTGCATCTTGTGCTGTGACAGCGAGTACCATCTGCTATACTAATCTAGGCTACACATGCTTAGCACAGGAGTCTGGCCGAAATAATGAGACACGTGCAGTAGACGGGATGGGCAGAGGTGTGTAGAAGATGTGTGCATGAACGCTTTACACACACACACACACACACACACCACACACACACACACACACACACACACACAGACAGAGGTGGGGATGGGGGTGAGGTGGGTTTACTAAGGACATGCATACGTCATGCTGCAGACAGAGATCACAGTAAAGCACGCAATGGCATGCACACATGACCGCTTTGTATGTTAGATTTCTTTACAAAGACAACATTTTGCGACAAGAAGAAGAAAATACACAAGCGCCTTCGTAAGATAGGTGTGACTTGAGAGACAAAGAAACTCATGGCATTATTATTTTTATTATTAGACCAGTTGCTCCAAATCACTGGTTCATGTTATTGAATCTCTCACCACTAGAGAAACATTGCCTCAACGCGCTGTCGTAAACGCATTACTTTTAGTGCCACACCGATGTGACGTTATAAACGAATGTTACAGTACTTACTTTTCGTAGAAAATCTATGATCACAATAACGAAATCTTGATCTAGGCCTAAGTGAACATACGCTGTTTTGTGATACACACTGAACTGTGGAGACAAAACTAGCAAGAAACGCGTGGATAGGTGTCGGCTGCTCCACTTGCACGGGGAACAGAACAGCGCACAGCTGTGGTTGAGTGGTACGACAGATTTCAGCTGCATGCGATTCGGATGCCCATGCACAAACTTCATCACTGTATCTCTTTTTGTAAAATACCAGAAGAATAGTGTGCAGATATATCGAGTAAATTTGTTTTAGATGTCATTCACGACAAACCTATGAGATATCAAGCCAGATTATATGTGACAAACAGAGAGTAAACACCCCTACCCCATAATGCTAAATACAAGGTGCAAAGAGGAAAAAACACACTATTAATGCAGCTCTCAATGCCAAAATAACCTGTTTATCAGAGGGTAACATGTCAAATGTTTCCTCCCATATCATAAGCTTTCTAGAAAACCAAGTCAAAAATTCCCACCAGAGGCGGGGGAGGTTTCCACCCCTCCAGACCAAGGTCTACCAGCAATGGTACGTCCAGCCTCCAGTCCCTTCTGTGGTGGATCGCACGAATGGCCCAGCTCCCCTTGGTCTGCGGCCGTCTCTTGCTTTTCGCCAGATTACTGAACCATTTCTCCACGGCTAGCGTGCTGTAGCCTTCTTCAGTTTTAGATCTTCCTCTAATCCGCTTCAAACGCTGGATCGTTTCAGAGTTTAATCTTCTTGCTGTCACCTTTCAATGCCTGCTGCCCGTTGTTCCCGATCTTGCCGAAGATCAGTGTTGCTCGGTGACATTGAATGTTTAGTTTAGTTGTCAACGACAAAGGCAGTTCATTGGTCAACGGTAACATGTGACTTTACTTGGAGATATTCGCCAATAAACCATGGTTACAAGGGACATAACAACGAACGAAATTTACGTATTTGTTAAAGACGTCACAAAATATTTTTCGTTCTATTTATTTCTGAGCTTGTTCCGTCACACACACACACACACACACACACACACACACACACACACACACACACACACGCACACGCACACACACACACACGCACACACTCACGCACACACACACACACACACACACACACACACACACACAGATGGTTGTAGAGGAGGATGGATGGAAGCACAGATGGTTGTAGAGGAAGATGGACTGGATCACTGACTGATAGAACAAGTTCAGGATGGTGCTGTTGACCCTGAACTGTGGGAGCTTCCGCAGAAAGAAAAGACGCTGGCTGGCCTTCTTGCAGCACATGCCGATGTTAGGGGTCCGCTCCAACTTGCCAATGACTGTGTCGAAGTACTTGTAGGTGCGCACAATGCGCACTTCCTCTTCCTTGATGACAAGTGGGTGGGTGCTGCTTGGGTTCCTGCGGAAGTCGATGACCATCTCCTCTGTCTTGGTGACATTGAGTGGAAGGAAGTTCCTGTCGCACCAGTCCACCAACTTGCTGACTGCCTCTCGGTACATGGTTTCATCAGAGTCGTGCATCAGCCCTGTAAGCGACGTGTCATATGCGAACTTGATCTGCAGATTGCATGCCTTCCCGTGCGGCAGTCAGCTGTGTAGATGGTGTATAGAGCATGCGACATAACACACCCCTGTGGGGCTCCTGCATTGGTCACCAGGACATCAGAGACAACCCGGCCAACTACGACTTGCTGTGGTCTGTCAGTCAGGAAGCTGAAGATCCATTTGATGATATCTGGGTTAACAGCCATGGCCAGTAGTTTTCCCGACGAGGAGAAGGGCTGAATGGTGTTGGAGGCACTTGAAAATCTACAGACAGAACCCTGGCGAACGTCCCTAGCCTATCAGGGTGCTGGTGGAGGTGGTGCAGCATTGTCAGGATGGCATCTTCTGTGCTCCTACCTCTGGTGTAGGCGAACTGCAGTGGATCTTGATGGTCTTCAGTTTCTCCCCTGAGATGCTTGAGGACAATTTCCTCAGTACATTTCATGGGACTGATGTTAGCGCCACTGGTCTGTAGTCGTTGAGCTGACTGATCACTTTCTTCTTTGGCACAGGAATGATTGTGGATGACCTCCATAATCGCGAAACATGGCCTTCCTGAAATGTTCACTGGAACAGCTCTCTGAAGACATGGGCCAAGGAGTTGCTGCAGGTTTTCAGAGTCCAACTGCTGATGCTATCTGGACCAGAGGCACTTATGACATTTAGCTTCCTGAACAGTCTGCGGACTTCCTCTCCACTGATGGTCACTGGGGATCCAGGGAGCTGGGGCACCGTGCCCATGGCCCGCTGCTGCTCAATGCTGAAGTCCCGCTGGTCAAAACGTGTGTAGAACACATTCAGTACATTGGCCAATCTCCTCTCATCATCTGCTCTCAGTTCAGCTTTCTTGGGCCTGTACCCTGTTATGGCAGAGATGTTCTGCCAGCACTTCCTGGAGTCACCTTGCCGGAAGTTGTCCTCGAGTTTTGCAGAGTACTTCTTCTCCTCCCTGATCCTCTTGTCGATCTTCTTCTGGGTGAGTTGCATATTCCTGGTGTCCTTCTCTTTCAGAGCTGACTTTCTCTCTTTCAGCAGCTGTTTCAGGTCCTTGGTGATCCAGGGCTTGGAGTTGGGTACAGCTTGATCTCCATTGTCTGTAGTACCATGCCCACGCAAAAGTTGATGTAGCTGGAGATCACGTCAGTTGTCTTGTCTAGTGGGCTCTCATCGTCCAGAAACACACCCCAGTCTGTTCATTCAAAACAGGCGTGTGTGTATGTGTGTGTGTGTGTGTGTGTGTGTGTGTGTGTGTGTGTGTGTGTGTGTATGTGTGTGTGTGTGTGTTAGTGTGTGTGTTAGTGTGTGTGTGTGTGTGTGTGTGTGTGTGTGTGTGTGTGTGTGCATACATGCATGCGTACGTAGCTGGGTATATTTGTGCCTGTCCGTACGTCGGAGCGTACCACTATAATTCTTTTGTAGTTATTTCCCTTTCTGTGGCCCAACTCATATCTGCAGTACTCTTATCCACAGTGTGATTTGAAGCTGCCCTGATGTTAATACACCAAAATAGCAACAGCAACAAATTTAAGGGAAAAAAAATAACGGTTCCGGCAAGAATCTATATTCTCGTCCCTTTAATTCAGTTGACGTGTAGAAACACTACTTTATACAGCAAAGAAAAAACAAATACTTCTCCTGTCTGAAAATGTTCAGTATTCTTTTCGATAGAAAGTGTTTTCAGTTGTAATGAATTCGCTGAATGATCATGCATTCCCGTTAGATCAACTCCAAGCATTAGTGGCATTGTCGCTGGGTCACATATTTCACCCCTTTTACTACGTGTGGTTAAAATGAACTCTGTAGTGTTTGTGCAATCTTTGCTGACAGAGCGCGCATAAAAGGAAGAAAACAAAACTGACAGTGAGATGACTGCAGGCGGAAACTGACACAAACCTAACAGAGAAAGGACTGTTCTGTACGTTGGACAAGAAGAAAAAAGATAGGGGCAACAAAAGACAAAACAACACACGACGCGTTTCGAGACTTCTTTGGCCTTCTTCTTCAGGCAAGATTAACCAACATTTGGGACAATTCGAAACGAAGAACAAGCAATCAGTGACTTCTCTTCTTGTACCTACTGGGCGCAAAATGAATCCATTGAAGTCAGTTCACGCGTAGAAATATTAGTTTTGACAGCCAAGGGAAGGAATTAGATGATCTGCTTCCAAATAATTACTTCCCTTGTCTGAAAATGGTCAGCATTTGTTTGAATAGAAAAGTTTTCTTGTTGTCTTTTGTAGTGAATTCGCTGAACGGGAGTAAACGAATTCTACCAAAACATTAGTTTGTACTGCCAAGGGAATGAATTAGAAGTTCTGAATCGAAAGAGTTAAAATTTCCCATTTGTTGAATTTTGGTCTGTCTGCGATTGACATCTGAATCACACACACACACACACACACACACACACACACACACACACACACACACACACACACACACACACTGGTGCATGGCAACCTTTCAACTCAAAATGGACACGCTTAAACGCCGTCTGTTTCAGTCCCCAGGGTACACCATTGCAAAAAACGTAGAGTATGCTGGTGATTCAATGGAACTCCTGGGCCAAACAGATACGTTAGAATGAGTTTCAGACATCCAGAGACCAACCAGGTGTACCGTGCATAGACTGCGCTATGTACTAGTTCGGGGGCAGGGTGCATTCCCACCCCCAGATGTGGATGCGTCCCACCTCTGCCCAAATAACATCTGATACTGCCAGACTACATCAGTTTGGAGCCCAGTACAATCAACTATCAGAGAAAATCCTGTGTAGCAGAGGGTCATTGCTCAGGTCACGGCCTGTACCCCCAATGCCTTCTCCACCTCCAACTGTAAAGGGGATCAGGAGCCAGCACAGGCGTTGTGCCCACACTAACGTCACTACTGTCATACCATCATGCAGGGCGGGGCAGGGAGGGAAGGAGTCGGGGGAGGGACTGCAGGCGGAAATAGAAACCTAGCTCCAAGAGAAATGACTACGCCGCCGGACAAACCAATGACAAGACAAACACGACGCCTTTCCAGACCTCTTGTGTCTTGTTCCTCAGGCAACATGAAACACCATTTGGGACCATTCAACACGAAGAACGAGCAATCACTCACTTTTTTCTCATCGTGATTGGACAAGAGTTACTCCATTTCTTCGTAGGCGTCGCGTTTTGTCATGTCATTTGTTTGTTTCGTTCGTTGGGCGGCATAGTCCTTTTATTGTTTTGAACTGTTTGGAAAGAAAAGGTTGAATCAATCCCGCAAAGAGCGATTCCAATGAAGATATTCCTGATCAACCCCAGCCGAATTACTGCCCTTTGCTTTCTTGTAGGAATTACTGCCCTTTTCTTCTTTTTCAAGGTTTCTGTAATTGTTTCTCTCAACATCGATTCATTCTGTGCGCACGAAAAGGACGACAAATGAAGTGAACATAAATCTGATTGTATTGATTTAGAGGGAATGAGTTTGGGCATTAAATGTGAAGAGGGGAGCCGGGAGGATTGTCAAAAAGAGGAACGATTTAATTCCGTTGAAGCTGTATTTTGTTATGGTGGTGGCTGATGATGTCACTGTGGAGGTTGCTGTTGCTGTTGTTACGTGTCATTGTTCTGTGCATTCTTCACCACGCTGCTCATTGATGACGCTCTCCCATACACAAACCACACTTCATCCGGACACGGCCTTAGCCACAATCAGTCCCAGGGAGCAATGTGTTTCAGGGAGAACCAATATCAACAGGAACAACTGACAAATACATCAGCAAGTGAAGGTCTTCGTAGCCAGATGCTCAAATGGGCACCTCTCTCGTGGTGACCCAAGGCAAATGAAATGTTCTGTTCGGGAGTTACCTTCCCCTTACCTCCCCTGATTGATCAGTCTTGGATTAGCTCGTGTCAACTCTTTCAAATGGGAATGCCTCAGAACCTTCATCATTATTATGTCTATGTCGCTGAAGTCACACAAATAAATGTATCTTATTCTTTACAACTGTGTTGGACCGAAAAGCCCATATTTTTTAAAAACTAAACTGGTATTTTGCACGATCGATTTTGGCGCCTCTTTTTCTCCTTCGCCCGCCAGTTAACATGGTTTGTTCGGGAGTTACGTTCCGTCTGACCTCCTTTGATTGATGAATCTGGATTATTTCGTGTCGACTCTTTAACATGTCAGTGCCTCGGAACCTATATCATTATTATGTATACGTCGCTGAAGTCACAACAATGAATGTACTTTATACCTTGGACCAAAAAGCCCATATTTTCCCTAAACTGGTATCTTGCATAATCAATTTCGGCGCCATTTTTCATCTTTCGCCAACCAAACCTGGACTATTTCTTGATTTCCCAAAAGTTTGTGAGAAAAACTGTCGAATCAAAAACGTACGTTCCAAGTCAAGTCCGTAAGCTCTCATTTCGTGCATCGCATGCCTACGATCTTTTCCGCACAAGTTTGCGACTCTACGACATGACTGACGATGCCGACCTGTCTGGAACAGTCGCCTTCTTCGTTCCACTTTGTGTCATTGTTGGAGTTGTGCGCTAATTGTCACTCTACGAAATTCAGACTTCCCGATCGACATGTTGTTGATGACTCCATGTCCATGATAAATACAACTGAAAATGTATAGACATTATTGGTCCGTTTCCACAGAGTATTTTTCCAGAGCTAATGTCGACAGCCAGGCGAGTAGGAAAGCCAGTTGTGTTTGGTACTTCTTTTCAAAGACCAAGTTCTCCGCTCAGATACAGTCTTGGAGAATCACATCTACAGGTGTGAACAAACTGAAACGCCTGCTGTTCAGTCATGACAAAAAGAGTTCATGCTGTTTGGTGTTTCTCATCGCAATAGAGAAACATTGGACACAAACTCGTTCACTGCGGGTTCATTCTCCGATTTTAATCACCAACAATGTCTTACAGCGACAACGTTATCCAGTGTGACATGTTTCATATTATTCCTTGGGTTCTGAAGTTGTCGTCCATAGTCTATGAATATGTTGGAATGCTTTGAACGGACGGCGAAGCAGAGAACACGGAAGCTACTACAGAAAGCACAAACTTGTGTCAGTTCCTGCTTCGCCAGGCCCGTTTGGTCTGCGGCACCGTGTTGCTGACACCCACACTCACACATATACACACACCTACAACTACACACACATTACACACACATCACACACACACACACACACACACACACACACACACACACACACACACACACACACACACACACACACACACACCACACAATTATTGTTATCTTGTCAGAAAAACGTCAAGAATAAGTTAAGATGACAATTAGGTCCCGTAATCACTGATTGAACATGACACATAAGACATCTTCAGCACTCTTTAATGGCATTTCACTAATTAAGAAGGGAATTGGTCAAAAGCAATATCCGAGACAACGTGACAAAAAGAACACACACACACACACACACACACACACACACACACACACACACACACACACACACACACACACGCACGCACGCACGCACGCACGCACGCACGCACGCACACACACACACACACATACACACACATACACACACACACACACACACACACATACACCACACACACACACACACACACACACACACACACACACACACACACACACACACACACACACACAAATGTAACACAGCATGAGACAGATCAAACAGACCGAGAGGAAATACGAGAGTCAGACAGACAGACAGACAGACAGACAGACAGACAGACAGACAGACACAAAGAGACACAAGAGGCACAGCGACGAGTACAGACAAAAGAATGAGACAAACAGAGATAGACAGAGGAAAGCAGGGATGGGATTACGAAATGACAGCAACCAACAACAGCAACATGGACAAAAGACATCCAGCAAAAATAGGAAATAACTGACGAACGACTTTTTAATAAAGAAATCAAGAGAGAAAGATACAAAGGAAAGAAAGCAACGTTGAAAGTTGGGGGGGGGGGGGGGGGGGGGGGGCAGAAGAAAGAAAAAAGGAGAGAAAACAGGATACACAGGAAGAAAGAACGAAAGAAAGGGAGTAAAGAAGACTGGAAGATAGGAAGAAAGAAGGAAAGATCGATAGATAGAAAGAAAGACAGACATCAACCAACAAAAAGAAAGAAGTGCACACCGAAACAAGGCACAATTGACACAAAGTTGCCATCCGTCTGTCTGGAGAGACAATGGTGTTGTGCTGCAGGTGAAGTCTCCGTCATCAGTGTCTGTGGGTGCCGACGCCATTCTTTGCCCGTCTGCGGCGCCTCCGTTCTTCCCACTGGGCCTCTCTCCTCTGCTCTGCTCTGCTTGCTTGATGCCGGCCTTGATGGTGGACCGCCAGCTGACCCGGTCTGAAGCTGCTGTCTCCAGGTCTGCTGGGTCGAGGTTGCCAAAGTCAAACACAGAAATTTTCGACAACAACAACAACAACAAGAGTACAGAAAGAATGAAAGGGAGACACGATGAGGATGTTTTCAATAAAGAGAGAAATAGACAACAAAACAACGCAAAAATTGACAAGACATGAACATAGAAATGGTCAATGAAGTACAGAGAGAATGAAAGACGGACACGAGCAAGTTTGAAGAGAGAGAAGAGAGAAGAGAGAGAGAGAGAGAGAAGAGAGAGAGAGAGAGAGAGAGAGGAGAGAGGAGAGAGAGAAGAGAGATACAACAAAGCAACTCCAGAAAAGGATACAAAGACATAAACTGAATTTTTAAACAGTAAAGTATAGGAAAAATGATAGAAGATGGACAAAGAAAAACAGGAGTTTTTCAAGAAGAAGAAGAAAGAAAGAAGAAGACGCTCAACAAGAGAATGTTTTTGGTTGCTTGTTTGTTCTCTTCGTGGGCAACAACAGTATGCTGTATTCGCCTCCCGTTTATCTCGTCTGACCTAACTGGCAGACCACACAACGTACATCTTGTTCCGCTGGTTTCTCCCCGAGTTTTTTTCTCCCATCGGGAAGAGGACGACTGGCTATTCTGTCATAGAAATAACACCACGGTTCAATGGGAACAGGTCGACCTCAAGCTCTCGCCCCCTACCGTCGGCAGCGCAAATTTTTCGCTTTGTGAGTGTGCTTGTTTGTTTGTTTTTTCCTTTTCGTGGGAAGGCGAAGATAATGCCGAGTACGCTGCTTTCCCTCCGAACACGTTCATGCATGCGTGCGTGCGTGCATGCATGCATGTGTGTCTGTTTCTCTATGTGTATGCGCGCGCGTAGCTGCATATGTTGGTGCCGGTCTGTTCGTCGGAACATACAGCAAGATTTCTTTGTAATTGTTTCCTTTGAAAGTGATGGTGGTGGGTTTAGTTCAAAAAGGAGCAAGAGATGCTGTACGTATTGTTTTAATTACTGTTTACGTTTCCTGCCCCATTTTGGATTTCTTTCAAATTAGAAACCAAAATTAATCAGAAGTTATAACATTTTTAAAGAAAAAGAAAGCATTAACTACGAGGAATATTGCTAAACAAAAACCAAACACATAAAAAACTAAAAAAAGAAAGGCTGAGCAGGACTGAAGTATGATCTATGGCATGGCTCCTATTAAAACCAACTTCGCCAGTCCTGTGTGTTTGATACCAAATCTAATCACAGTTGCTGTTATGGATATGACGGTAAACACTCTACAAAACTCTTTGACAGTGAAAGCGACAGAAATATAAGAAAGCAATAAGAGTGCGTTTGAACATACTGCCACGTTACGTGTGCGAGCGCGCGCGAACTCATTCCACTTTCTCCGTGTGTGTGTGTGTGTGTGTGTGTGTGTGTGTGTGTGTGTGTGTGTGTGTGTGTGTGTGTGTGTGTGTGTGTGTGTGTGCGACTGTAGTTTAAAATACAGTGGTAGATATTGGTGTGACTGTAGTTTAAAGTACAGTGGTAGATATTGGTGTGACTGTAGTTTAAAGTACAGTGGTAGATATTGGCGTGACTGTAGTTTAAAGTACAGTGGTAGATATTGGTGTGACTGTAGTTTAAAGTACAGTGGTAGATATTGGTGTGACAGTAGTTTAAAGTACAGTGGTAGATATTGGTGTGACTGTAGTTTAAAGTACAGTGGTAGATATTGGCGTGACTGTAGTTTAAAGTACAGTGGTAGATATTGGTGTGACTGTAGTTTAAAGTACAGTGGTAGATATTGGCGTGACTGTAGTTTAAAGTACAGTGGTAGATATTGGTGTTACTGTAGTTTAAAGTACAGTGGCAGATATTGGTGTGACTGTAGTTTAAAGTACAGTGGTAGATATTG
>JAMYXO010008742.1:0-10512 GCA_033310375.1 Conus canariensis
CAATGACAATTAGAATCTGAGTGGTCTTTTACAATATATTGCAGTCAAAGATTCTGGCTCTTATTTTAAAAACTGATGCGTGACGTGCCGTACATCCGATCTAAGCTGCAGATCTAAGCTCATTATTCTCTTACTCACCAGGGCAGTGTATAGCATACATACATACCATACCTGCATATATCTTAAAATGCACACTAAGTCACCATCCTGTGTCCAAATACTGATAAATAATTCACTTACTAAAGCATATGGTTGTTGGGCGGAAACTTGAACTTGCATGGGTGCTAATGTTCAGCAATGTCCTGAAAAATAAAAACCCAAACTATTATTCACTGGAGTCCAACAAGTTGTTATTTGTGGACATGGACACTTTCTTGTTAATAAGAATCATAACTTCAGTTTTGTTGGAAACAGTAACAGCAGGGGGAAAAATCAATCACAAACATGCAAGTTTCAGTGGCAGCAGGCAGTGTGACTGACTGACTGCCACAATGACAGTAACAATGTATGTTTCAGTTTGTTGCCAATACTCAACAAAAACCAACAACTATCTTTACAACCAACCATACACTGAGAATGAAATGAAACACAAAAAGATCAACCACCCATTCCACAAACCTTACCTTCTTTACGTCTCTGAGTTTGGCTCTCTTGCTCCTGACACAATCGGTGTCACTGTTGCGTTTGAGGCTTGCATTTGCAGCTGGCGAATGAACAGAAAGTGCTTTAATACATTTTTCTGTTATAATAGTTGGCACAGCATCCTCTTTCAGCTGTCTTCGGACCCTAATTCCAGCTTCCACCTTTACCTTCCAGGTGTGTTGGTCTTGGAAACTGTGCTCTTTGAAGTGACGACCGCAAATATCCATGATAACTGTCCCGAAGAACAAAATCTTTCCTCGGTGTGTGTGACAAAATGTATCCACAATCGCCTAAACTGGCTGGAGGCACCTGAAAAAGCATGAACGCTTACTCTTTGCTTATTTCCTGATGAAATTCCGCAACCAGACACAGTACACATTCGCCCCATCTCACTTCAGCCCAACACGAAAAGCGACTTGGCTTTTCTACGTCGTCAATAGGGAAACCCCCCTTTTATCGAAATCGAGGCTCTCGTTCCTGTTTCAGCCTCTTGCTTTCCCAGTCCGCAGGAAATGCTGTTCTCACTGCAAGATGAGAGCACAGGCGGCTGATTCGGGGCTGGGTTTCGCAATACGACCACATACCAAAACCGTGTATTTGGTCCAAATAGATTTGTAAAAATGGGTGAGAACTCCTTTAACCATCAAGATTTTCTTTTCTCTTTTTCAAAGTTGGCAATAAGCGTGTAATCTACGTGACTTCGTTTCTACCAAACTGGCTAACGTGACCTGTCTGAAGAAAATGTATGAGAAACATACGCCTAAGGGAAGATAATTACACTTAAACTTGCAGGAAAACTCCTTCCTTCCAGTTTTTCGTCAGACTTGACAAATACTGGGACAGAAATCTACGTTACGTAAGCAATGTTACTGCAGAAAAGGTTACTTGTTTGTTCCGTGTCAAGTTTTTATTTTTTGCGGAACCCACGCTATTAAAGCATCACAATTGCTTCCCTGGTTTCACCATTTACATTCCACATTTGGGATGTGAAACAGTGTAGCCATGAATAATTGATTGATATGCTGGTAAAGTGTGCTTGGTTTCCAAGTTCAAAACACAGGTGGGTACCTTCGTAGTAATTATGATTTTTAGATATGTTGTTAGAGCAAGAGAAGGTCAATATCCATGCTCTATCCCACCACATCTTATTTTGCACGAAAACCCCCCTTTTCACATACAAATCACGTCCTTCACATGCTACTTTTTGCCAAAATTAACACCTGTTTTCTAAACAAAATTAACACCCCAAAACCTCCAAAAATTGACGTAATCAGTACTTTTAAAAATGGGGGGTTTTCGTGCAAAATAAGCTGTGGTGATATAGAGCCTGGATATTGACATTCTCTCCACCGCTATCAATGTCCGCAAGACTTAGCCCTTACTAACTTTTTTAATATGTTCTTCTACTTCCAGCACCATTAATAAATCAGAACAAACAACTAGCCCTCCATCTTGATTAGTTATTTTTACATCTAATGAATTTATAGCTCCCTCAATTAATTCTTTAAATTGACTGTCTCCATCAAACGTATATAGTGATAATCGCAAAACCCCGCCTTAATTGACGGCAGCACTCTTAGAACCGTAGACGGCTGACCATTAAACAAATTAGTATTTGTTTTTAACTGTTGTAAATGGACATACAACATTGGGTTAATTAGAAAATCAGAAGGTTTATTGCCTTCAAATTGATAGATACCTTCTCTTGTGCTAAATCTATAATCTCTGTAGCCCAAGATTTTAGCTAGGCCTTTAGGGAAAGTGTACTCTCTTCTTTCCTCTAGTGGAAAATTCATAGTAATTCTAAGGTTCGCCTCGTTAATTGTTAACAATATGCCAAAATCGTTAAGCACTTCTTTTAAAGAACAAAAGTTGTAATAACCATCAAGTATTTGTATATGGCTTATTTGGTTGCCTTGCTCGTCATCAACGTTAATCCAGTTATTTTGAGCTCCTTCAGATATATTAACCCACATAACTTTAAAACCAATTTCTCTAAGGGCAATCCTACAACCCCCACTCCAATTGGTAATTGGGTACGTTAAAAAACACACGCTCGTTTTGCTTGGTTATATAGATGTACATCTTTTTATAACTATTTAAAAACTATTTAAAAATGGAGCCTTTTAAATATAATGAAAGTGCTACTTACAATGTAGGAGCGTTTTATAACCCCAAATCTTTGGACTTCAGCAATTTAACAATTGCAGTAGATGGATCATACGACTTTCAAGTCAGACTTGTAAACCCACTAACTAGATATTTAAATCCGCCAATAAAGAGTGACAGAGTGCCGTCAGCATGGTCGTCTCGTCCTATGGCTTTTTTCCAGAATCAGTTAAATTTTGCCATTTACTGCGCAACCACTGGCTGCGGTGTTTCATATGCAAACCATTTAAACCACCCCAATCTTTTAGTAAGGTCAGTATATAACTTTCATGTTTATTATCAGTACAGACGCATACTAACTGAACTACAAGTACGCCTCCCCAATGACAACGCGTTTAATCCATTTCTCAGTCCAATGGACAATAATGCATATGAAAGAATCTGCAACGAATTTAACATTAATCCTTCAACTGACTTTAGACAAAAGTTAGACCGCAATCATGGGCTAGGCACATTGTATTTGTGGGGTACAAAAAGAGAATATACTTATGACTACTGGCCAGGCCACACCTCTTTCCAACCAAACAAACAAGTTCGATTAGGATCCATAGAACAAAAACATCCTAATGCTTGGGCAACATTTATCTTAGATGAAAGTAAAGGTCTAACAATGCCAGGAGTGCAAAGGCTTAATGACTCCATAAGAACATACGTTTGGTGTTTATTAGGAGCACAAGCACAGACTAAATCTAGCATAGTGGATCAATCTACAGGGTTTGATGCCAGAAAACAATTTCTAGCCAATTTAGAAGATGCTATTAACTCTGCTGTTGATTTGCCTGCCAGCATACAAAGGTACCAAAACGTTCTTTCACATGCTCGGTCAAAGGTTGACTTTGTTGTTGGCCATGGATTATACATGCTGCCTTCTGACCTTAGACTACAGATTGGCATGATACAGAATTATAACAATGAAATCCTTATAGCTGGAGACGATCAAAACTTAGGACACAATCAAGGCTTAAACACAAGGCCTGCTCCATCCATTTTAAAAAAAGTACCTATCCTTGAAGAAAGCGATCCAGTTATAAGCGTCCCACAGCCAGAAAGCGATCCAGTTATAAGCGTCCCACAGCCAGAAAGCGATCCAGTTATAAGCGTCCCACAGCCAGAAAGCACGCCACCTGTTGATCTGCCTCACCCCGACAGACACGCTAGCGAAAAGACGGCCCTTGTTGTGTTTTTAACTTTTACTGGACTGGTCATACTTTATTTTACTAAAAATTAAACCGGCAGCCAGCACCCCCAAAGTCCACAGATTGTTAGCCATATAACCAACCACTTTGCCTATTGTAGACAAAACCCAACTAACAACACCGCCTATTATGCCAGGCAGAGCATTAAGAGCTTTAGCTGCTAACTTCTTTAATAAGTTTGCTAGATGATGCAATTGTTTTCTAATCCAACTTTTACCAGGCTGAGGCGTTGGAGGCGCTACTGACCCTGTTGGTGCACTGCCGGTTAATGCATAAACCAGTGTAGAGATAGCAAACCCAACGGCCGTTAATATACTAACTATTGTAATCCCCTGCTCTCTGAACAGAGTCCTTATTCTTTCTGCTAGCGTAGTATTTTCATAAATCATTTTGTTTATAGTTTCTCTGATTCTGCTTATTTGGGTTGCTATTTTTTCTCTGTTAATATACAACGCTGCTAACACGTTTGCCTTTTCTTTCATTAAATCCTGTATTTTTGCCTGTATTCTAGCCTTTTCTTCTACTCCTAAATTGTTATCATCTGCATCAGCCAGTTTATTTTTTTCTTCGTCTATCTCTCTTTTTAGCTCATTAAATTTTACTAAGTTGTTTTTTAGTTCTTCGTTCGTAGTTGTTAAAGCAGACTTAATATTCAAGAGTTCACGCAGAGCAGTTCTAATATCCCCGAGTTCACTCGTAGACAATGGAGGATCAACAATTGTTTTTTAAAGCTGTTTCTTCTTCTTCAGGACTCAGCTCACCTTCTCTTTGCCTAGGCGAACCGCCAATTGACCCCTCAATAAAACTCGTCTCAAGTTCTATTATTGCTTCATCTGTTTTTTGACCTACCTCTGGAATAGTGGCGATTTCTATTTCAGATCGTGTTGGCAACAACCGCCCCATTTTATGTAAAAGTCTAACAGCATCAGACCTTAGTGTAATGTTTAATCGTTCTGCATCAGCAGCAGGGAGGTCTCGTCTAATTGTACTTAGACTTAAAAACTTGGTTGCGTTTGGTTTTGTAGTAACTCTTACGCGGCCTTCACTAGTCCTAATATACAAATGGCCGTCATCTTCTTCTTCAAAATCGTTAAGATCAAGTATTTCTGGCAGCTCCCGTCCTATACTTTTATAGAATGATTCAATTCGTCGTTGCAATAGTTCGTGACGCTGTCTAGGGAGTGAAGAGCCTACTCCTAAAAGTTCTTGACGAGCACTAAGGAGTGAAGAACCTACATCTTGAGGCTGTCTAGGGAGTAAAGGACGTGCTTCTGCCCCCTCAAGTTCACCTTGTATTGAACGACCTGACTCTATTTCATCTTCTTCTTCAATAGGACTAATCGCGTCAAAATCTTCATCAGCCATATTTATATATTTATTATTTTTTGTTTTATAAAAAATGAACTCATACGGTTGCGACCTCGATCCATACAGAAAAGAGAAAGAACCCCACGGCGTAAAAGGTATAAGGCAGACTGTAATTAGCGTAAATACCCCATCAACAGTTCAGCCCGGACAAACTTTAGTAGTTAAGTTCCCTGATCTTGGCGCCGGCGATGTTATAATGCCAGGCACCGCTAAACTATCATTCAAAATAGATATTACATCGGAAGATCCTAATGCTACTGTTGTTGCTAATTTGGGCAGGGCAATCGTTAATCATATAGCAATCAAACTGGAGGGCAGAGAAGTCTTTGTACTAGGCGAGGCAGACATTTTTGCCCTCTATTCTGACCTATGGCTGCCTAAAAAAGAAAGAAAAGAGAAAGTTTATCAGGGAATACAAAATCCAAACGGTCTCAAGCACAGAGTTGGAGCGGAGGATGCAAAGGATGATGTTAAAGATGAGGCAGTAGCAGAAGCATTTGGCAACAGATTCTGCATTCCTCTAGATTTTGAGCTGTTAAAGACGCATATGCCATATTACCAAGGCGCACTAAAAGAAAAACTTACTTATGAACTAACATTTAATCCTAGCGGTTCTGTTGTTTTGTCTGAAGACCCTGAAGCTAAATACACAGTTAGCGACATTTCTCTTGAGTTTGATGTTGTTACTAACCCTGAACTGGCCAGAACAATCTTAACCCAGTATAAAAATAAAAACAGTTATTTATTATGAAAGAGTTATACACTCCACTACAGAAAATAGAAACAAGCGAGACACTCTCTGGAACATACATCTAAATCAGTCTCTGAAGTCTTTAAAAGGAATTTTGTTTTTGTTTACTGAAGGAACAACTCCTTTCCATAGAGAATCAGAAGCGTTTTATAATCCAAAAATTGAGAAGGTTGACTGCGCAATAAATGGTAAGTCTGATCAGTTGTATTCAGGGCGCGGACTTTTACCTCACCAACACTTTGATGAAATAAGAAAGTTATTTGCTGGAGGTAGGCAAAGAGATCCCGCAGTTGATCGTGTATGTAAAAAACTTCGCCTTTATGATGTAAGACTCGAAGACTACTTAATAACCAAATATGGACTGTGGCTGGATTTTAGATCCACATTTGACAACAGATTGTTTGGAAGTGGAGAAAGGGTGGGGCAAGATGGCATAAAAATAAATATTCACAAGAAAGCAGACGGAAACGCCCCAATAAAAATTCATATTTTTATGGTTTGTGACGCTCAGCTAAACATTGAAGAAAACAGGCTAAAAGATGTGGCTTATTAAAATGCAGAAGAAATATTCTAATAAAAACAGATGGATAGTTTGAAGTTTCTGCCCAAAGATCCGCACTGTTCTCTTATCTGCGGGATTACTGGGTGTGGGAAAACTGTCTTTGTACTTGATTTGTTACAAACAGTCTACAGGTTTCATTACGAGCACATTGTTATATTCTGCACAACCATTAAGCACAACAAGTCTTACAAAGAAAGGAAGTTTATTTGGACAGACGATAATATATTTTTAGTTGATCCTAGCGACAAACTAAGCGACTGTTTAGAACATTACTATAGACTATTTGAGGGAACTGAAAACACTGTTTATTATTGATGACTGCTCAGCTGAACGAGACATTGTTAAAAAAAGAAGGTCTTTGTCTAGGCTAGCCTTTAGTGGACGCCACGCCTTAGTTTCTGTGTGGCTCTTAACTCAAAAATACAATGCTGTCTTAAAAGACTTTAGATCGCAGTTAAAATCAGTCATCTTATTTTACACTAAGGACAGGGATAGTTTTGAAGAATGTTTAAGTGAAAATTATATAATCAGGGACAAAGATGAGTTAAAAAAAATAAAAGAGCAGTTAGAAAAATCTAAGCACGCTAAGCTATGCTTACGAACTGACCCTCCAGTTCAATACGTTTGTTTATTGTAGATTGTTTATTATAGGCTGTTTATAACAAATTGTTTATTATAATTTTAATATTAAAAAGAATGTCTCGAGGGCCAGAATCAAAAGCGCAGCTAGCTCCTAAATGCACTGCAGTAGAGCTAAAAGACCTAGCAGACACAACTGAGTTTGATTTAATAGGAGTTCCAGGAAATGTTTATGGATTTGAGTACACTGACGATGGGGTTTACAAACGAACAGAAATTGAAGATAAAAAACGGCAGCAGTATCCTACCCTGGAAGAGATAAGAAATTTAAGGGCAAACGATTTTGGCAAACACGAATACAAACTTCATAAACGAGAGAATGCTTGGGCGTTGCTTCCTGAAATTGCTTGGAATTTAAAGTTTGAACTACGAAGCCCTAATGTATACTTTGATAAGAAAAACAATTTTAGAAAAGCTTTGAATGCGGGCCCCTTTCTTGTTAGCCTGGTCCCAGGAACACAACAGAAAAAAACAGATTGAAATAACTAGGCAGGGTTCTGAATATATGCTAAAGAGAAAGAGGCCCTTAACTGAAGTGGGGGATGACACCGTTGGCTTAGAGTTTACTCCAACGCTACAGTCACTGCCTAGGCAAATGACGATGCTTTTTCGCTTATTTATTACTCCAAGGGAGGCTGATTCTAGTTTGCCAGAAACATACGTTAATTAGAGGCATACAAATAAAGGCTGAAAACTTGGATGCTCCTCTGAAGCTCGCTATTGTTATTACTAAAAACGGAGATGAAATAAACACCCTTGTATCATCTGACAAGGTTACTGTGATGGTTGACAAAGACAAACTAACAGTACTTGACTTTATTTTCATTAAGTATGTTGATTTTATTGCGTTTTACTCTGTTGATGAAGTGCTGCCAGAAGAATTAATAAGAAGATATGTATAAGATTAATCTTAATTAAAAAATTAATCTTAATTAAAAAAAAAATGGAGGTTCAACAGTTTAGATTAGAACAAATAACCGAACTTCAAGAAGAAATAGAAAGTGACTTGGATAAGTATAGGGCTTTCTAGAAAGAAATATGCTAAAGCTTTACATACTCTTTCTTATGTAATTACTGGCTCATCAGCTGTAGCTAGCGTAAGTGCCGGGTCTAGTGTTGCTCTTTTAGCTACTGGGGCCGGAGCGCCAGCCTCTTTAGCATTAGGGAGCCTTGGACTAGGTTTAGGCGCCATGTCTATGATTGTGAGTGCTGTTTTAAAAAAGATTACACCTAAATTACAAAAGCACACTGCCATTGTTGCCCTAGCAACAGCAAAACTTTCTTCATTAAAATTAAGAATAAGCAAATCAATACAGGATAAAAACATTACAGACGAAGAATTTCAGAAGCTTATGACCGACGGTGAGGATTACAGGCGACAAAAAATTTGAACTTCAAAAGGAGTGGAGAAAGACTTTTACTTCACAACAGGTAGACACTGGGGACAATCAAACAGAACATTGAAAAGCAAACGCATGTTTGGGTTTAAAAACCCAAAATAAGCAAAAAAAATAAGATGTGAACTAAAATAAATAAAATCATAAGTTTAGCAAAAAATAAATTATAAGTTTAGCAAATACTATTTTTTTTTTTTTTTTTTTTTTTTTAACTAATCGGCACTGTGTTTGGCGGGACAACTTGCAACTCTTCACGAACAAAGGATCTTTTAGGGGCGGGGCCTTTTAGACGCAGTAGCACCGCTAGAAGAGAGAGTTTCTCTTAAATAATACACGGGTGGGGCTGTTTTCATGATTCTTTCAACTTCATATACATCTACGCCCCATATAGGGTCTGTGGCTCTAATTCTAACATCGCCTTCTGCTTCTCCTGGCGCATACAAGTATCTTACTTTTAATCCAAACGGAAAGAGTTTCTGAGTACCCTGCACATTTTTCAGTAATGCTAATTTTTTTTAATTTGATCGCGTTCACCGGTTTAAGGCCTGTTGCTTTAAATTCTTCATTGTTCATGGCGCGTAAGACTGCTGGAAATTTCTCCTAAACCATTCTGTATTGCGTGTTTTTTTCCATAAGGTCTCTATGATATTGATAGGTAAACAGACGCTCGGCCAGATTCTTATTAAAGTTTTCTACTAGAGCTTGTTATCGATGGTTGCCTGGGATCCCCTCTTAACTGTAACCCGGTTTTCTTAAAAAACAACTGGTTTACAGCTCCTTTAAACTCTTTTCCATCATCAACTTGGATTAACCTAGGATACTTTAATGGGCCTCGCGTGTATATTTGCTGTAAAGCCACAGCCACAGCAGTTGAGCTATTTATCCGTTAGAGGCTCGGCGTTTTTTATACCTTGAAGCCATGTCAACAACTGTAAGAGCATATTTAAACTTTTTTCTTCTAACTTTGTCATGTGGAAGATACAACAAGTCCATCTGGTGGGTGTCATTAGGAACTGAATTAACAAATTTAGGTCTTATTATTCTTTTTGGGGCAGGCAGATATATTTGCCAAATTGCTTGTTTTGAAAGCCAGTCTTTCGCTTCTGATTCAGACACTCTAGCGGGTTTACTCAGTTTATCAATAGCGGCCCTTCCTTTCCAATACCCTCCAGGAGAATAATATATTTTGTACTTCGTATTGTACTTCGTATTTTCCATAAGGAACTGTTTTTTTTTTTACATTTTAACTATGTTTTTAGATTGAATATGCAAGAAGAAAGATTTGCCCCATAGCGCCTATAATAAAGCCTATTTCTACCATTTTCTGATCCTCAGACGGTTCATAAAAGTCAGACAGTTCTGGCGGCGGCGATGTTAGAAACTTCTTTCCTGTCACTAAGTAATATTCATTCATTGCTTCATCAACGTCTGTAATGTGTGCTCTGCATGTCCCTGCTCTCTTAACTTTTTATTAATAAAGTCTAAGTGAGCAATTCGCCTTTTCTCGTAAGGCGTCTCTTGCCTTAGCTAAATCTTCCATTGCCTTGTTATGGCGTTCTCTCTCTTCATCAGGACCGCAATTTACTAAACATATAATTGCTTGCCAGAGAAGGCCAATGCATTAAAAATAGCTCCTCCCACCATCAGAACCAATCAGACATCTTTTTATAAATCAATATTTTCTAGATTAATCTGCCTAAGCATTAATCTGCCTATGATTAATCTTTCTATGCATTAAATCTTTCTATGCATTAAAATTTTCTGGGATAAACCCTTGCAACAAAAAAG
>JAMYXO010008743.1:2500-10511 GCA_033310375.1 Conus canariensis
CGGAGAGGACTGTGTCGCTCTGTGGCTGAAAGGGGTTGACTGCGTCCTTGCAGCACACAGTAGACTGACATTTTGGTTTTCTTACAGTAGCAGGTCGGTCAATGTCAACACGAGCAGACTGCGCAGGTCGGTTGGCGTCGTCACGAGGAGACTGCATGATTGATGCACCTTCTGTAGGAGATGAGAAAACACTTTCTTCCTCCTTTCCTACATCATTTTCACTGTCCTGGTTTGATGAAGTGTTAGGCTCACAAAATGTTCCTCGCCTATTTGCCCAATATGGACAGGTGGTAGGGATGATTCAATGTCTCCCGCCAATATCTTATTCATCAGGTAGCATATCCTGGAGTCTCTTGCTGACTTGTTACGATGTGTATGTCCCTACCAAATCATTCTCGCCATAGCTTGCACTACAATAGCATCAGCATATATGCCATTCTTGGCAATGTTGGTCAGGTACTGGTCAGTAATGTGTGACCAAAGTGGGTCAGCTGCAGAGAGGTTCCCGAGAAATGTGTTGACATCTTTCCTGAGCGAGTTTGACAGGAAGTATGACAAGTATGGCGACAAGGTGATGCACCATCAAACATCTCTCTCTCTCTCTCTCTCTCTCTCTCTCTTCTCTCTCTCTCTCTCTCTCTCTCTCTCTCTCTCTCTCTCAAAGTTTGAGAAAGCATTTGTTTTCTGTAAATAGAAGTATCCTTTGGCCGATTTTGCTCAAGAATGGTGTTCATGGTAAATTGTGTAAGTCCATTATCAGCATGTATGACTCTGTAAAAGCAAGAGTGCGATGTGGAGGATCTCTTACAGATTATATATACTGTACATCCGGGGTAAAACAAGGAGATGTTTGCAGCCCTATTTTGTTCTCATTATTCATTAATGAATTAACGTTGGAAGTTATTAATTTTGGAAGACATGGCGTGCGGTTTGTAAATGATGTCTTAGAAATATTTATTCTGCTATTAGCTGATGATGTGGTATTGTTATCCGAAACTATTGTTGGTCTGCAAACACAGCTGAACAGTCTAGAAAGAGCTGCTGTATCACTTCAATTAAATGTAAACATGACAAAAAGTAACATAATAGTCTTTAGAAAAGGAGGTTATCTTGCTGTTAGGGAAAGATGGAGTTATAACGGAAATATCATGCCAGTAGTAAATGTTTACAAATATTTGGGTATATTCTTTTCAACACGCCTGAGCTTTACATTTGCTTGTAAAGATCTTGTGAGCAGAGCTAAATACGCCTTATTGTGTATCATGAAAAAGCTGACAGTATTGAACAACAATTCTTTAGCACTATTTTTAAAATTGTTTGATTCTCAAATCCAACCAATTGTGCAATATGGTGCTGAACTGTGGGGTATCAGCAGCTCTGCTTATGAGGTGGAGAAGCTACATTTATACGCACTGAAGAAGTTTTTGGGAGTATCTATATATACGCCTAATGATTTAGTCTACGGGGAGACAAATAGGTATCCTATATATTTAGTTTCTATAGTCAGCTCTATTCGGTATTGGTTAAAGTTAACAAGAATGCAGTCACATAGATTACCCCATAGAGCTTACAATATGTTAGTTGAGTTTGATGCCAAAGGCAAGACAAATTGGGCTTCGAGGGTAAGATTAAAATTGTATGAATATGGATTTGGCTTTGTATGGGAAAGTCAGGGTGTTGGGGACATACGTGGTTTTATCCGTGAATTTCGTCAGAGATTAATAGATTGTCGATGGCAAAGCTGGCATTCTCATGTTCAGGAAAGTGACAGATATGATATCTATCGTATGTTAAACGCAGAGCAGAGATTGCCATTGTATTTGTCTATAAATTTAGACAAACATTTGAGATACATCTTAACGAAATTTAGATTTGGTATCACAGAAATAAGTAGTCATTTTAATCGTTATAGAGAACTCAGTGATGATCATCTCCTTTGCCCATTATGTCACGAGGGTTTTGATAATGAAGTTCATTTTGTATTTTCGTGCCAGGAACTTTATTGTATTAGGCAAGAGTTTATTCCAGAAAAATACTATAGACAACCATGTATCTTCAAGCTGATTATGCTAATGACTTCAAAAAATGAAACACTTGTAAAGCGGTTTGCTCTGTTTTTGTGCAAAGCATTTATGATTCGAAAATTTCTTACAGCCTAGGCTCTTTTTTATCATCAAATGCTTGAATTTCGTTTAATATGGTTACATATATTTGTTTAAGTGTATAACAATAAGCAGTATAAGCGTTGATGCATCGCAGCTTAAAACTTGTAACAATGTGAACGTTGTGATCTTGTTTTTTGTTTGTTTTACTTGTCGCATTGATATTAGAATATTATCTCAATTATTGTATCCCCCTTCTGAGGGGCTATGGCCTAACAGAATAAAGATCTGAATCTGAATCTCTCTCTCTCTCTCTCTCTCTCTCTCTCTCTCTCTCTCTCTCTCTCTCCCCGTTTCTAAAGAAACGGGGAGATGGTAATGGGACCAGCCGGAGTAGATCAACACACGCGATGTTTCGAGTTTGATAAAAGAAATTTCAGACCTCAAGCAAGAAAATTCAAGATTAAAGAGTGAAAATGAGAAACTTAGTGCAAAAGTGGAATCTCTGGATAAGAAAGTTGATGATTTGGAGGGTAGGTCAAAAAGAAATAACTTAATCATTCATGGTATTCCCGAACAAGAACGAGAGCTGGCGAGACTGTGAGGATGTGGTGAAGGACATGATAACTGATGAACTGGAGTTAACTGATGATATTGTGTTTGATAGGGTCCATCGCCTTAATTCAAAGCCAGACTCTCCCATTGTTGCCCGTTGTACCTTTTTCAAGCATAAGGACAAGATTTTGCGTGCCAAACGGAAATTGAAGGGGAGCAACATCTTTATTGGGGAAGACTTTTCTTTGAAAGTAAGGGAAATCCGGAAAAAGCTTTCCACTCATTTGAAGTCTGCAAGGTCAAAGGACAAAAAGGCATTCATGGTATATGACCACCTCGTCATTGATAGCAAAAAATACGGGCTGGATGATAGTGATAATCTTGTTCTGCTTGGATAATGGTGTGGCCCGCCCCAAACGGTGACGGTGACAATGTCCCAGTCTCAAAATTTAACTGGTTTCAAAAATAAGCTGACACCGTTTACCAAGTGTGTTTCTGTGTCACGAGAGGGCACGAAGAACAATGTTGTGAACTGTTTTTGTGTACAAGAAACGTGTGATACAAATCCCGTGCCTGATGTCAGTGTAGGCGATTTGTGCACGGATTTTTCCAACCATCAGGTTGAATGTGTATATAGCCTTGCTGATGTGCTGTGTGTGAAAAAGGGGAAGTTTGAGATCAGTGATCACTCTGTCAACCAACCGCATGTTGATGTTCGTCCACCCTGCAGTGATGACGTTGAGGTTGAAACGTGTGCGAATGTTGCACGGGAAGAATGTGGGGGAGAATGTAAAGGGGACGGAGTGAGGATGACAGAAACTGGTGGTAGGGGTGAATTTCTGAATATGTCTGAAATAAACAGCGGTGATGACTGTGAGAATCTGAATGCTATAGACATCAATGGCAATTGTGAAAATAAAGCTGATCATTTTACTCATCCTGCATGTAAAAATGTTAGTAGTAACTGTAACAACTATGTAAGTAAAAGTAGCAGAGGTGAATGTAGAAATTGTAATAACAAAGATGGTGACGATGTAATTGTGGATAGAAAAGACAAAAACAGATGTGTGAATGATTCCTGTAAGTCGTTTGGGACGTATGAACAACAAACCAATTTTACGAGAGGGTCAGGAGAAGAGAGAGATGGTGGTATGAATTTACAACCTGAGAGCGGTTCCTGTTCTGGTCTGAATGTGACGAGTGTGTATGGTTTGGTAAAAAACATATCTTTTCTTCATTGGAATATATGTGGATTGTCTAACAAATTAGAAGATAGATGTTTTATTCAATTTGTTTCCTCGTTTGATGTTGTTTGTTTAGTGGAGACGTTTGTAGAAAAATTTCAATCGTCTATTTTCAAAAATCATAATCTCTATGTAAAGTCAGCGGTTAAGCTTACAAGACATGGAAGATGTTCAGGGGGGATAATTTGCTTGGTACATAAAAGCTTAGTTCCGTATGTGCGTCTTATTGATTGTGAGAATCCTTATTTGATGTTATTTGTGCTTGATAAAGAATTTTTTGGTCTAAGAAAAACAACCTTACTGGCTTGTACATATGTTCCACCTGAAAATTCACCTTACTACTCTGTAAATAGTTTTGACAATGGCATTGACTTGCTAGAAGAGTGTATTGTGAACAATGTGATGTCTTTAGGTGATATTGATATATTGCTCTGTGGTGATATTAATGCAAGAACATCTAACCTGTCCCCGGAAATTATTAGTGAGCGTGATCTACATGTATGTCACAATAACAGCAAAAGTCCCGAAATGGTGAGATCCTCCCAAGATAAAGTACTCAACTTGTACGGAAAGAAAATGCTTAACATGTGTTCTGTGTTAGGATTATGTATTTTAAATGGTGTATGTAATGGCGACTCAGAGGGTCGTTTCACATACATTTCTGATACAGGTAACAGTGTAAACGATTATTTCCTAGCATCTGTAGACCTTTTCGACTTATTAAGTAACCAGTTAACTTTGAGAGTACTAGAAAGATTTGAATCTGATCACTTACCCCTTGTATTATGTATAAATGTCCGGAGCGAAAAGATGTATTCCAACATGAATATGCGTGCTCAAAATAACGAATTTATGGTTAAATATTGTTGGAACCAAGATTACGCTCGGCAGTTTATTTTTTCCATGCAGTCAGAAGATGTACAGAACCAGATAGTAGCAGCTGAAGATCTGATACATGTGGATGTCAACGACGCAATAAATCAGTTCAATAAAATTGTTAAAGATCAAGCTGAATGTATGGTGAAAAGAATACCAGTAAACAAAAACATTACTCAAAATAATTGGTATGACCAGGAATGTAAACTATATAAATGTAAAATGCGTGAGACTTTCAGAAAATTTAATAAAACGTTAGATAAAGAAGATGAATTGAGTTTTGTATTGCAAGGCGTGAATATAAGAATTTAAACAAAAGGAAAAAAAAAGAATATAAATGATAGCTTGTTAAATGAACTCATGAATTCCATTCAGAGCCAGAAATCTTTTTGGGAACATGTTCATAAAATATCTAGAAAAGATCACAACCTTCAAATGATATTCCTATGTATGAATGGTATCAACATTTCAGAAGTTTGTTAGAAAAAGACGATGATGAGAGTGTCATTATTGAGGAAACGTTAACAGATGAGGACGGAGAGGAAGGTTGTTTGTTTGACAGACCAATATCTAAAGAGGAGATATTCTTGCTGTACGGAAATTGAAAAATGGTAAATCTGCTGGACCAGATGGTATGATTGGTGAGTTTTTCAAGAATTCTGGAGAAAGTAGTTTGAACTTTTAATAAGCTAATTCAATTTTCTGTTTGATTCTGGAATATATCCTGATGGCTGGAAAGAAACTATAGTTCTGCCTTTATTTAAAAGGGGAGAAGTCAATGATGTGAACAATTACAGGGGTATTTTCTTTGAGTAATATTTGTAGTAAGTTTGTATAGTTCTGTTATTAATAGTAGGTTATGTGAATGGGTACGCTTGAATGAATAACTGGGAACATCAAGCTGGGTTTAAAAAAGGTTACTCAACAATTGACCATATATTTACGCTACTAGCTGCCGTGCAAAAACAGTTTGTAAATAATCAGAAGTTATATGTTGCCTTTGTTGATTTTGAAAAGGCTTTTGATTCAATCTCTCGTAAACTTTTATGGCCTATTTTGATAAAAAAATGGAGTTAAAGGTAAATTATTTCGTTGCGTAAAAAATATGTACAGTGAAGTGAAAGCAAGAATACGATCAGGGCAAAATTATCTGATTCTTTTATGTGTTCTCGTGGTGTTAAACAGGTGATGTCTCTAGCCCCGTGTTGTTTTCGTTGTTCATAAACGACTAGCCCTGGAAAATAATTGAAAATGGTAGGCATGGAGTAACTTTTTGATTTTTAGAATTGTTTATTTTGCTGTTTGCTGATGATATTGTATTATTGTCCACGACAGTAATTGGTCTCCAACGTCAACTTAATTCTTTATACTCTGCAGCCAAAGGACTTGAATTACATGTTAACATGAAGAAGACTAACATTATTGTTTTTCGTAAGGGTGGGTACTTGGCAAAAGTTGAGAGATGGACCTATGGAAATGAGAGAGTCGTTGTAGTGAATGCGTATAAATATCTAGGAATATACTTTACAACTAAACTCAGTTTTAATATGCCTGTCAAGATATCGCAAACAGAGCAAAGAGAGCAGTTGTAGTTATTCTTCATATTTTGTACAAACTAGACTGTAACTCATTTAGTATTTTTTACGAAGCTGTTTGACTCACAAGTTCAACCAATTCTGCAGTATGGAGCTGAAATCTGGGCTTTCGAAAAAAGTACGATCACAGAGAAAGTTCACCTGTATGCATTGAAGCGTTTCTTAAATGTTGATATGAGAACTCCAAATGATATGATTTATGGAGAACTCGGAAGATATCCAATTTACCTGAACTCCTATGTAAAATGTATTAAATATTGGCTGAAGTTAACTAGAATGCATGAAGATAGGTTACCCTTTAAGGCATACAAAAATGTTGATGTTTTTGGATAATAATGGAAAGAAGACATGGGCTTCTAGTGTGCGACTATGTTTGAATTCATATGGTTTTGGGTTTGTTTGGGATAATCAGGGCGTTCAAAACATATCTGGATTTTTGAAATGTTTTAAAGACAGAATTATTGATTGTAATGGCAAAACTGGCATGATCATTTGATCATAGTGATAGATTCTTACAGTACAGATTCTTTAAGACAACGCATGAGCTAGAGCCATATGTCAATGTTAAAATGAATCGCTATGTTATGAGCACATTAGCAAAGTTTAGATTTGGTGTTTCTGATATCGCTTGTCATCGTTTCAGATACTACAACTATGCCGAAGGTGAATTTATATGCCGTTTATGTGGTTTAGCCAAAGAGGATGAAGTCATTTTTTGTTGTGCTGTCCTGTATTACATGATCTTAGAACCAAACTTATTCAACCTAAGTATTTTACTGAACCATGTCATTTCAAGGTAATATTACTGTTGTCGTCAAGAAAAGAAAACATTATCTGCAATCTGGCTATGTATATTTATGAAGCACAAAAAAGACTGCGTGCTGTTGTGCATTAACTTCATTCTACTATGTATATTTTCATTGTTGCACTGAAAAGGATCATTATCTATAATGTCTTAGGCGTAAGTTGCATTGTATAATTGTGTAAATGCCCCCCTTCAGTATGGGGCCATGGCCTTAAATCTGAATAAAATATTCGTATTCGTATTCGTATTCGTATTCTCTCTCTCTCTCTCTCTCTCTCTCTCTCTCTCTGTCTGTCTTCCCCCCCCCCTTCTCTCTCTCTCTCTCTGATTTTTTGGAGGTGCTCAATATAGGGGGGGCAGTATATAAGGCTGCCCCCCCCCCCCCCCAATATTTTTCTGGAGGGGTGCATGGCCCCCCTGCCCCCCCTGCTTCCGCTGCCTGTGGGTTCAAACCCTAGTATTGTGCCTCTGTGACCGTTCCCACCTTGTGTGTCTGCATGGACAGAACGAGCTCATTCTAGATCATTCTTTGTGAAAATATGAGAATGCAGGAACAGAGACGAACAGGACAAATGCCTGTCCTGAAATTTTGTTCCATGCAAAGACGATGAAATGGTCCACAATATTGTGCATAGGAATAACCAAGAACCAGGACAATGAGTGAAACAAAGATGACAGTACTAAATAGAGAGCAAACAAAAATGCATGTATGGAAACATCGGTGACATCAGTTTTTTAGTTTCAGTTTCAGTTTCATCAAGGAGGCGTCACTGCGTGCACTCACTACCCCCACACTACGCTTGATTTTGAGCTGATGGATAAATGAATGAACAA